>PVJH01019917.1:0-42043 GCA_004026705.1 Nesogale talazaci | reverse complement strand
GCCACGTTGGGCGCCAGTTGTTGGGGTCTCGTCCAGCGAGACCCTCACGTAGTGACTCTTCGCGGTGGGGGGGGGGGGCGGGGAGAGCGGGGCCACGAACCTGGATGAAGAAAAGACACAGAGACAGGGAGCAAGACAAATGCTGATCAAACTCCGTTTATTAGGGAGAAATAAGCCAATTTTATAGGGTAAGCAAGCCTAGGCAACAAGCCGAGGCGTGAGACATAGTTATCTTCAAAGTTAACAAGTGAAGGTCAGCACACCTGCAAGTCAGAGGATAATCACAAATGCTCAATTCACTACCTATATCATCTTGTCAAGCCTCGAAGGCCAGGGCCATTACTACAACCACCCTCCAAAGGAGGTCAGCTCTCCACAACTCAAGGTCTATGCAAAAGTTACAAAAGTAACAGACCACAAAGCTCAGGCAAATAGACTGTGACAGAGTTTAGACTAAGTGACTATAGCCAGGTCAAGCATGTCCGGGCTGGATGGCTCTGGACACAAAATTACCTGTAACTGGTATAATGACTGATCTATAGACCAATGGAATGGACTGGAAATCCTGTAGTACTTGTTTCCATCAAATTCTTATGTGGTCCGACTCAATACATGCTCTCATGAAGTGATTACTGAAGACATAGTTGCGATAGCGAAGCTCGCTGAAGAAATCCGATGGTGGCCAGCTATCAGAAAGAATAGTGTCTGACATCTTTTAAACAAGCCATCTAGGTGAAGTGTCGGATAGAGCAATACAGAAGAAGCACACCAGGCAGTGTGATCTAGCAACTGTTAAGAATAAAATCCAAGATCAGAGAGGGAGACTATATCAGAGCTTAAATTCTGAGCAGCTGGTATGCAGAAGGCTATGACGACAGTGAAAGACTCAAATTCATTTAGAGTTTCCACATGGGCTCCACTGAGTTCCCTAGGTCCATTGATCAGCCGTATAAATAGTCTTGCCCCAATCAAAGTGTATCGGAATATTGATTAATGCAGATATAATTAGTATAAAATTTAACAGCTTATCATTTGCTATTCCTTTCAATCCACTTTCAACTTGTCCTAGGTTTTATTACCTTCTGGTAACTTTTAGATGCTTCTGTATTTTATTCTTCTGTAGTTTCTGGCTATTTTTTGTTGTTCTTGCTCCTTTTTTGGTTTTGTTTTGTTTTACTTGAATGAATTTCTTTATATAAAATAGAGGATAGATCTATAAAGACCATAACTAGATTAATGGTTTCTTAGGATTATGATAGGGGAGGGTGGGGAAAATGGGTAGCTAATAGTATAAGATATAAGAATGAAAAAAGTGATAAAATTGATTGGTATGACGAATACACCACAAGTCTCTTTAATATACTTAAAGTTGAATTGTATGATATGTGAATTACATGGCACAAAGCAAAATTAAATTAATCATCTAAAGAATTCAAGTCTAGGATAAACTTGAGGTAAACAGATAGAAATTTATTTCTCAAAGGAAATGAGACAATTTCTTTTTACTCTTTATTCTTCTTATATAAGAAAAAACATTCTTGATCATGTAAGTAGCTGGACATGGAAGCAAAATGTTCTTTTTATTGCTCTATGAATGGCAGATGGTGGTTTTAAAATAGAAATATATAGCTTGTCTAGAGAAAAGATCTGTAAATCTCACCAGCTGTGTGTGACTAGACTGCAGCTCATCCAGTTCTTTCTCTTCCCTCAATGCTAAGAGTCAGGTATTCAGAAAAAGGGCCTTTCATGCAGGTGTATAGTTCTATTGAAAGGGGGGGATATATTGTTCAGTTTTCTTCTGAACTTCTCTCAGGTTATTTTTAGTAAGCAGATTTCTTTCTGTACTTTCCATCCTAAACAACAAGGGAAGTAGCTTAGAATTTACTTGTGCAACATTTTCCTTTTTGAAGTCAAATATTCTGCTACTTAAATTAAATCTATGTAGGGCTTTATAGAGCCTTGCTCAGTTGGTTCATGGGATGACAAATGTCTGTTGAGGAGGCGAGTTTCTGAACCCATTCTTCAAGGCATCTGTTAAACCTGGCCTCTGATCCTCTTACATTAACAGATCTTCTGCAATTTTCTTGTCAGATCAAATACCCTGCTGAGAACTCTTCTTCTGGAAACCATCATATACCCTTCCTCTGGAAAACTCCCACCCATCTGTAGTGAATGCTTGTGTGCTCTTTGCACATGTTTTTGCCCAGATTTCAAAATATTCATGGATGACCAGGTCTTTGTTTAGTAAAAGTAAACTCTTTTTGTAGTACTAAACATAATGTTTTCATTTCATTTTTTCATATCATCCCCAAAGATTGAAGTACACTTATCTTCTAAGAGAGCAGGCTGCTGTGACATCGGGGTTTTCTTTTGCAAAAAAAGAGTGATTTGTCTCATTAAACCATCCGTAATAATTTCAAACACAATGCCTCTAAAATAAATCTTGTGTTTCAAAAAGCAAAGACAAAACGCCTAATATATCCTGGTATTTTCTTCTTTTTTCCAGCCCTTTGCCACAGAAAACTTTTTTCTAAAATGCTATTATCATTTAAAAATCTTACAAATTCTAGAGCATGGCATTTATTGTTGAAATCTTTGACTTTGTGGCATTGGTGTGGTGTCGCTTGATAAGAAAATTCCTAATTATGGCATTTAACATAAAGTCTCTTCTGCATATCATGTGACTTGCCATCATTATGTTGATTTATTATATGGTTGAGAAGTAGAACATATTGCTCATATAAGCAAATGTCACACAATTTGTGAGAAAGGAACAATGATAGCAAACAAATTACAGTAAGGAAGCTGTTCTGAAGGGATGGAGTGTCTGTCTCCTAAGGCTTTTGTGTTAGGGAAACTAGGAAAGCAAATCCACAGAGACTCATATATGCATGAGAGAGAGCTGGACATTGGGCTTCCACTCAAGTACTTCTCAATGTAAGAACACTTTGTTTTATTAAATTGGTATTCATTGATGCTCACCTTCCTGACACAATCACTGATGACAAATGGGTGCACAAGCAAAAGTGATGAAGAAAGCTGATGGGGGCTCAGCTATCAAAGATATAGCATCTGGGGTCTTAAAGTCTTGAAAGTAAGCAAGCAGTCATCTACTTCAGAAGCAACAAAGTCCACATGGAAACCAGCCTGTGTGATCATGAGGAGTCATTGGAATCAGCTAGGACCAAAAATCATATCATTGCATGCTCAACTTCCTGATATGATCACTGAAGAAAAGATGTGCATAAGCAAATGTGGTGAAGAGAGCTGATGGTGCATGGCTATCAAAAGATATAGCATCTGGGGTCTGTGGTCTTAAAGGCTTGAAGGTATACAAGTGGCCATCAAGCTCAGAATCAACAAAGCCCACATGGAAGAAGCACATGTAAACCACAAGACGTCAAAGGGATTAGGTATCATGCATCAAAGAACTAAAAATATCATTATAAATGAGAAGGAGTTTATATTGGGGACTCAAAGTCCATCTTCAGGGGAAGCATATCCCCTTACACAAGGGTCATAGGGAGGAGATGAGCCAGTCAGGGTACAATGAAGCAATGATGAAATATGAAACTTTCCTCTAGTTATTAAATGCTTCCTCCATTCCACAATCACGATCTGAATTCTACCTTACAAATTGGTTAGACCAGAGAATGTACATCAGAACAGATAGGAAATGGAAACATGGGGAATCCAGGACAGATGATGCCTTCAGAACCAGTGGTGAGCGTGGTGACACTGGGAGGGTGGAGGGTAGGTGGAGTAGAAAGGGGGAACCAATTGCAGGGATGTGCATATAACCTCCTCCCTGGGGAATGGACAACAGGAAAGTGGGTGAAGGGAGACATTAGAGAGTGTATGATATGACAAAATCATAATAATTTATAAATTATCAAGGGTTCATGAGAGAAGGGTGAGCAGGGAGGGAGTGAAAAAAGGAGGAGCTAATACCAAGGGCTTAAGTAGAAAGAAAATGTTTTGAGGATGATGGCACCAAGTGTACAAATGTGTTTTGCATAGAATGGATGTATGTATGGATTGTGATAAGAGTTATATGAGCCCCCAATAAAATGATTTTAAAAAAGAGAGAGGGAGAGAGTTTTATATAAAAGGGTAAGTGTACATTCAAAAAGCATCTCAAAGCCAGACAGTCCAAGCCCATAAGTCCGACTTAGCTGCTCTACAAAGTCCTCCTCAAACTAACAAAGCACACACAATGACGCTGAAAGCAGAAGGATGGCAGGCCAGTGGTTAGAAAGTCTTCGAATCCAGTGGCAGTGTAAACATCTCAGTGCTGGCAGGAGTCTCCACGTGGCTTCGCCAGCACCCAGGGCTGCTTCAGGGTAAGTCCGCAGTGTGGTTTCTCTTCAGGGATGTCTCGCAGGAAATGAATCTTGCCAGCAGAGGCAGAGAACTAGCTAAGGCAGCTGCACCGTAGTCCAACCATCAGAGAGCAAGGTCAAAGAAACCTAGAAAGGTGAAACTCACCAAGCCATTTATTTCTCCGTCCTTCAATTAAACTGTTCTTCAATGAATCCCACATGTTTGTGGGCCAAGATGGCACAATAAACCTTAACTAGCACAGTCCCAAAGAAATCAAGAACAAAATATAAGCAGATACATGTGTGACCATGTACTTTCAGTATTTTCTATAAGATTAAAAAGATGGAAACAACAAAAACCCAATCTGTGGAGGAGTGAATAAACTCTGATGCATCCACACAATAGAGTATTAGTCATCTCTTAAAAAACAATAATGAATCTGACAAACACTTCAAGACATGGACAGATCTGGAAGACATTGTCCTCGGCAAAGATAGTCAATTTCATAAAGATAAATATTAGAAAAATGATTTTCATACCAAAAGAAAGACTTTGAAGGCTATAACTGGTAGGGGGTAAGAGGTGAGGGTGGGGAAGGATGTGAATAAAGAAGAAGGGTTACAAATGGTGGGGGGTGATGAGGGAGGGGGTTTAGGGCATGTGGTAGCCACCTAATCCAGTGTCAATTTGAGGATTACAAATGTAGGAGTGACTCATAATATCCCCTACATACATGTATGCATACTTATTATTTTTACATAAGTGGTAATGTTCCAGAAACATACTTATAAAATTTTATCTCCTTAAAAAGATATTTTTCTTTGTTTATTTTTTAAAATCATTTAATTAAGGACTGTGAATTATTTAATGCCTGTATGTACAGGTCTATACAATCAATAAAATTTTTATTATAATTTAAGGAAAAATAAAACATGAGTTCCAACTTTCATATCCCCAGCCTCTGAAAATAATTTCCAGTGTCATGGGAGAAGCAATGATTTATTAGAAATTATTTTAAAAGTTTATATTTTCAGATGAATATAGGATATCAAGGGAAAAGCAATGTCTTTTTCTTAGGGGGAGGAAGCTGTTTTCAATATGAGCTTGTTATAACCACCTCATAGTTCTGCACTTGAAATTTAAATCTCAGTATAAAACTACATGTGAAAAAAAAAAACTACATGTGTAAAATGCTTTTAAATAAAGCTAGTACTATCTCAAAAAAATATAGGGATGGAGTCTAGCCTGTTAATCTGGAGATGACCAATAAGACCTCTGTGTAGGTATGGCCTTCTCCTCTGAGAATTCTGGGAAATGTGGTAATTCCTTCGTGGAGGCAGAGACACTCTCTCAGTTCACTTCCGTGAAGATTTTCTACTGACAGCACTCTCTTGGAGACACTTGACTGACAAGGCTGACTACCTGTGAGATATCCCTGAGAAGCCATATAAAGTCACTCTAGTGTAAGGTGACCAGATGTCCCGCTTTTTAACAATTTGTCCCACATCCCATGGCATTATAAAATTAAATAAATGTATTAAATATATTTGTAATCTTTTTGGTTGCTCCATATAGACCAAATTTTTCATCTGGTAACCCCCTCCCCCTGGTCAATGGTGTCCAGTTTAAAATCTGATCACTTTATGTAGTGTCCTGTGCCAGACAAGCCACATAGATAGAACCAGAACACTGAAGCTGGAGGAGCAACTCAGAGACCCCTGCCAGCACTGAGATGTTTACAATGCCACCAGATCCAAAAGTATTCTTCCCATCTGGCGGGTGATCATCTTGCATTTAGCGTCATTGCATGTGTTTCATGAGTCTGAGGAAGACTTTGTAGACTGGTATGGAACATATGGGCTCATATCAGACTTTAGGGCTTGGACTGGACTGGATTGAAATGTTTTCTTAATGTACAGTTGCCTTTTCTATAAAAAGTTTCATATATTCATATGTGTGTTTATGAATTTGTTACTCTAGTCTACCCGGACTAACACAAGGCAGTTCCTGGAATATTGTCTCCCACTGTTCTGGTGCAATGGACATGGAAAGTTTTGGTAGCATATTTTACCTTGTGTGTGTGTTAAACCCCACAAATATAATAAAAATGGCAGATAAAAATGATGGCTTTTTGTTTTCTATCACAAGTTTTTTTTCTCTAATCAATGACCTATCACAATTTCCTGATGAAATCACAATGTTAAGGTTTCAGGGAATCATGACAGAAAAATTCTGATTTGAATCTACGTGATCACAATTGGGAAGAAAGTCAAGAACATCATTTGCTTTTTCCATGCACTAAGTTCTCGTGTATATGAACAAATTTATTCTTCACAAACATGTCATAAAGAAGATATACTATAATTGTTGCTAACAGTCAGTATCAACTCCACAGTGTGGGTCATGTTTGAACTGGCTACTGGAATAGGGGCGAAAGTTAAATGTACACTGTTGGCCTTACATTCACCAGAAGCTGGTGTGTGCGTCCCTGTTCTCTTTTCCCCTTCACAAGGGTCACAAGGAAGTGAGTGACAAAGGAAACGATTTTCTCATAGAGATGGAAAGCATGTTGAGATTGGCAGAGTTCACAACTGCTTATCTCAATAGTAAGAGAGATGAACTTTTTTATTATTGAAAATAATAAATTTGGTTCTATTTTTTCATCCAATTGTTAACACTCCAATAAATATGCTAGCATTTGGATTTCTGTTTTTAGGAAAGGCACCAACAGCTAATTCTCCTACGGCACAACGGGCTCATAGGTGACCATGAATTGAAATCACAGTGAATTTGTTTGACTGGGAGTTTTTAAAAAAAGGTAATGATGTACAGAGAGGCAAAAATTTTCCTGTAAATTCTTGACATTTAGATATGTGACTAATTTTCCAGACTTGCTACATGCCCACTCCTCGTTACCAGTGAGAGGAGAATGTAATTTTGTAACCACTGAGAAGTCTTATACAGAACCTTGTACAAGGTTCTCTTAGTGAGGAAGGATTTATGATGGATTTATTTAGGGTGGAAATTAGTAGGGTAAGCCGTAATAAGTAATAAAAATTTGTTTATTATTATTATTTGTTTCTTATTACTAAATAATTGCAACATTTTTCTATTTCTTTCGAAAGGATTTGCTCCTTTCACTTAAAAAATCATTTTATTGGGGGCACATGCAATTCTTATCACAATCAATACATACATCTATTATATATACATGCATCTAGTATACATACATTTGTACATTTGTTGTCATCATTATTCCCAAATCCTTTTGCTTCCTCTTAAGCCTTTGGTATTAGGTCCTCATATTTCTAATCCCTTTCTACTCCCTCTCCCTTGTAAGCCCTTGATAATTTATAAGTTTTATTATTTTGTCATATTATACACTGTCCAATGTCTCCCTTCACCTACTTCCCTGTTGTCTGTACCCCAGGGAGAAAGTTATATGTAGATCCTTATCATTGGTTCCCCTTTTCTACTCCACCTTCCTCCACCCTCCCAGTGTCACCACTCTCACCACTGGTCCTGAAATCTGTCCTGGATTGCCCATGTTTCCAGTTCCTATCTGTACCAGTGTACAGCCCCTGGTCTTGCTGGATTTGTAAGGTAGAATTGCAATCATGATAGTTGGGGTGGCATTGTTTTAATAAAAATAATATTACATAAAATAAAATAGAACATTTATTAAATGTCTCTTGGTAAGAATATTCTAATTCAGACATAATTTATGACATGCAAATGTTATCCTTGTTAGGATTTAATGTCTCTAAAGAGACATTCTATTGATGAAACTTTGTCAAATACAAGTGGAGCAAAGAATCTTGCATATTTCACAGTAGACCATAACAGAAATTATCTTCCCATCAAAATCAATTACTTTGGGAGAGAGTTATTTCCACTAGAAAATCCAAATATTATTAGAACAAAAAATGAATTTAAGCAACCACAACTCAATGACATCGCCTAAATTGTTAGTTTGTTATTTTTTTAATTGGGGACTCATACAACTCTTATCATAATCCATACATATATACATTGTGTCAAGAACATTTGTATATTTATTGTCATCATCATTCTCAAAACATTTGCTTTCTACTTGAGCCCCTGGTATCAACTTCTCATTTTTCCCTTCCCTGTCCACTCCTCCTTCCCTTATGAATCCTTAATAATTTATAAGTTATTATTATTTTATCATATCTTATACCGTCCAATGTCTCCCTTCACCCACTTTTCTGTTGTCTATCTCCCAGGGAGAAGGTTATATGTAGTTCCTTGTAATTGGTTTCCCCTTAATACCCCACCCTCCCTCCACTCTCCTGGTATCACCACTCTCAGCAATGGTCCTGAATGAATCATCCATCCTGATTCCCAGTGTACCTCACTCTGGTCTAGCGAGATTTGTAAGGTAGAATTGGGATCATGATAGGAGGGTGGGGTTGGGGGGAGAAGCATTTAGAAACTAGAAGAAAGTTGTATGTTCCATTGTTGCTACACTGCATCCTGACTGGCTGATCTCCTCCCCATGACCTTTCTATAAGGGGGTGTCCAATGGCCTACAGATGGGTCTTGGGTTCCCAATCTGCACTCCCTCTCATTCATAATGACTCACACCTATTTCTACTGATAGCACTCCATCCTTTCTTCACCACATTTTGCCGTAGCACCCTTATCTTCAATGATCTCTTCATTAAGGTGAGTATCAAGCAGGGCCATGTTATAAGAACCATCTGTTCTTAGTTTGGGGCTACAATTAAGTGGGAGCCCCAAATCCGTCTGTTTCTTGACAAGATATGAAAGACTCTGGTTTACTTTAGCAGTCATATTATCATTTTATGAAAACCCCCTTTAAAGCATACAAACAAAACAAAATAAAAAAGAAAAGCATTGTAAATCATCTGTGATATAAGGCAATTGCACTGATAAAATCAATAATTTATCCAATGACACAGAAGTTTTAAAACAGTTTTATAGCACTTAATCCACATGTCATACAATTCAAAAAATTCAATCATATCAAGATGAGCTATACAATTATCACCACATTCAATTCTAGAATATCTTCTACTTTGTGTTCATAGTTATTCATTTAATTATCTTTTAATTGTGCCAAAAATATACACAGCAAAACATTCTCAATTCAGCAATTTCTGCATGTAAAATTCAGTGCCACTATTTCAGCACTAATTATACTCTTTATGTGACACAACCATTATTGATATCCTTTTTGAAATTATTTTATCACCAGTAGCATAAACTCAATGGCCCCTAAGCAACAACTCTTTCTCCTTCATCCATGGCAATCATTGTTCAATTTTGGTTTCTTTCCTTTATTCTTTTTAAATTAGTTTTGTGATATAATAGGCACATATCATACACTTCCATAATTAGACCACTTTTTAAAAAGTGTCTAGAATTCATAGAATTCAAGGTACTGATGATAAGAGGAATTTATGTGAGGAGAGTCTGTCTGAAAACTGCAATCCATGAGATGTTGCTTTGCACAAATTGAATCCTTACATGACTGATCTCTGTCTACATTGAACATGGGAGTTAATACTAAAATTTTTTTTTCTTGTAACATTCCTTACAAGGGCATATCCTTGCCTAGCAGATTAATGACTGTCATATTAATGCAAGCATACCACTGAGATAGTAAACAGAATGTGGTTCTGGGTTCCCTCTCATTGGATGCTCATAATCCAGAGGTTCCACCTAAGGCCCAATGGCAGCCATTACCACAGTCTTGGGGTGGCTTTCTTTGGCTTCCTCTCGCATCAGAGTATTTCAATCCAAGGATATAAGTAGTTTTGAAGTAGGACCTAGATTGTTCAATAAGGCTTCCACATGGAGTTCTGCTGTGCCTCTAGGGTGAAGTGATGCTTACCAGTATCTGACATCTTTTATAGTCTCTTGGTATGATAGTTATATAATCTGTGGTCAATTTGAGGCTTCAGAGTGAAGCCGTGGACCTTATCCTGTCAATCAGGTTGCAGCTTGATGACCTCATCTGGAGGTGCTAAGGAGATAAACAGCTCACTGGAGTGGGGGACACACGCTCACTCCCTGCCAGATATTACTGACAACAAGCCTGATGGACCTATACTGAGAAGCCAGAGCCCTGGGAGCTGGAGGAATCACGTGGAGACTCCTACCAGTGCTAAGATGCTTCCACTGCCATGGTGCCACTGGATCTATGGGACTTTCCACTCACTTCCTGTGACCTTCCTGCACTCAGCATCATTGCCTATGTTGGCTGAGTCTGAAGAGGAATTTTTAGATTGGTATTGGACGTATGGGCTAATACTGAACTTATGGACTAGGCTGGGATGTTTTCTCAATTTTCAAGTGCTTTTGCATATAAAACCCTTTCTTATACACGTAAATGTCTATGAATTTGTTTCTCTCATCTACTGGTACTAACACAGTGGGGTTGCTGGGGATAATCTATGCAGCTGGCAGATAAACAGGAGAGAAGGTGCGGAGGACTGTCAAGTTGTAAAGTGGCATTCCGTTGACCAAAGCGGTCATTTGTTTCCTGAGAGGGAATCTCAGTGACGTGCATAGGAAAGAAAACAGGTCTGGGGAATGCATAGCATCAACTACCACACTGAACTTTTTTAAGCCAGAGTCTGTGAAATGCAGAAACCTTTAGTTCTGTTTACACCCGTTGGTCTTTTTGTTTTTGTTTTGTATTTTGCCGGGCATTACTGCCTCTGGTGGTCGTGGGCGCTACCCAGTGCTGCTCCTGAGAGCCGCCGCTGGATTTGAACCGCCAAGCCCGCGGGCTGCAGTCCCGCACTCAACCACTTAAGCCACCGGGGCTCAGTCCGCCCCGAGGACTTTTTAAATCAAATTATATGAAATATTTTCTTCACATGTCTTGAGAGTCACATGAAATCCTTATAAAATTTTGCTTCAACCATCATGTTATTTGGAAGACTCTAGCAAATGTATTGCATTTATTGATATTGTTGCTCCTATTGTGCTTTCCCTGTCTTCCTTATGTCCAAAATTTTCACTTTTACTATTTCACTTTATTGGGGACTTGTACATAACATATCACAATCCATACATATACATTGTGTCAAGCACCTTCCCATACTTGCTGCCATCACCATTCTCCAAGTATCTGCTTTTCCACTGGAGCCCTTGACATCTGCTCCTCATTATTATTTCATTTTTTGTCGAGAACTTCCTCCCCCTATTTTTTTGGACGCACTTTCTGGTGACAAAATATCTCAGTCTCCGTTTTTCTGAGAAGGTCTTGATTTCTCTTTCATTCTTGATATTTTCACTGGCTCGTGTGATCTTGAACAGATAGTTCTTTTCTATTAGCGCTTGATAGATGTTTTATCAACCTCAATAGCTTGGGATGAGAAAACTGCTGTTGTTTGAATTGCTTCTTTTAAAATATAAATAATATTTTATTTTCTCTGGTTGTTTCCAAGATGACTCTATTGTGTATATTCTATATATATGTACATACATACCCATGAATATGTATGTGTATGTGTGGATGTGCATCAGCATGGATTTCTTTGGATTTCATTGGCGTTCACTTAGTTTCTTTTTTCAAGTTTCTCTTTCAATCTCTTTCTCCTGCTTTGCCCCTTGAAGAATTCCAATAGCACACATTAAATATTTTTTGTATTTCTTCATTTTCCTAACTCTGTCCATTTTTAAAGTGTATTTTCTTTATTGTGTTGAGATTGGGTAATTTATTCTGTTCTGTCTTCAATTTCACTGAGTTCCTCTAGCTCGTCTGTTCTTTACATTCAGTGAATTTTCATTTTGATTATTGTGCATTTTTAGCTCTAAGATTTTCATTTGGTCCTCCTTTCTACCTCCTATTTCTTTGCTAAGACGTCTGTATTTTCATTTGTATTCATGTTGTTTGTAATCGCTTGTTGAAAAATGCTTTCAAAGGCTGCTCTAAAATTCCGCCATCTCCATCATCTTGCTATTTGTTGACTGCTCTTTCTCATACAATTTGGTAGCTTCCTGGTTCTTATTGTGGCAAATGATTTTCATTTGAAATCTCCATATTTGGGGTATTATGTTCTAAAGCTTTGGAGTATATTTAAAGCTTAAGTTTTAGCAGGCTTTATCTTACACTGTTCTGATGGGTAAAATAGGGATGCTGTTTCTTTACTGACCAGGTGGGCTGAAGGACCAGGTTCATCACTCAACCTCTGCTGATACCCAGGAGGTAGGGACCCTTCTTCTTGTCATGAGGTGGGGTTTGGAGTGGCTGGTGCACTAAGTCTTCATTGCTATCAGCCTGACTGGCTCTCCATATGATTTTTTCCTGATGTCACAATGGGGCAGGGGATTCATATTGGCTGGCAGGGACAACTGCTGTGGCTCCTTAATTGTATGTTTCTAACATCGCTTTACGGGGAAGGCAAAAGAGTTAGATACCTGGCAAGAGTGATAATACACTCTTCTCATCAGCCTTTGCCGACTCTGATGAGCAGGGGGATCAGTTTTTTCCCATAGTGTTTGGCTGGAGTAGAGTTGCTATGCTTATGGGTTGTGTTTTAATCAGTTGCCTCTTTTTGTTATAGCACAAACAGACATAGGTATTTTTTATGTTCACCACAGCACTGTCCACAATAGCAAGATGGAAAGACCCCAAATCCCCATCACAAGAACAGATACAGATACTTTGGAACATATGCACAGTAGAGTACTATGCATCACTCAAAAACAGTGATGAACTCACAGAACACCTCATGGTATGTGTGCTGAGTGAAACTGCACACTCACAAAAGGACAAATATTCTATGAGACCACTATTGTAAGGGGGGAAAGAAGACCAAACAAACTCGTGACAGACTTTCATTTCATAGGGAACAAACTTTGGAGGTTAATAAGGGAGCAGGCAAGCATACCGGAGATAAATTCAAGCAATAGATAAAAGACTGACCAAAATGAATTTGGGTGAAGGGGTTTTGTAACCCACGCAAAGGAAAAGAGATATCAAAGGAGAGAGGATCACATAAGCTCCTGGGGGTTAAGGAACACACTTTTGAACACAAAACTGATTGTTAGAAATGTGAGCTTTCTGACCTAATTCAACACACACACACACACACACACACACACATATATATATAATGCTAATTCTTGCATGGTCTTTAAACTATAGGCAGGCTAATTTTGTCATTTGTTTTTGTATGTGCTCTTTATCCATTTTTAGATCTGGAATATAGGCAAAAAGAAAGTCCAAGAAGTTTGCTACTGTGTCATTCAAATCCTGGATTCTCAACTGGTCTGTTTTCTTTGTCCCACCTTTCAGAGTGTGTCTTATGTTTAATGAAAAGTATATACATTATATTTTTCTAGCTAGTATAGCCTGTTTTTAAGCATATTAAATTGGAGATGATAAGGACATCTATAATTTAATAGTCTTTTAGAGATAATAGCTTTCAAGTAAGTTAAGTCTCAACAACTGAGCCCTGGTGGTGCAGTGGTTGTGTGCAGGGTTGATGATTCAAATCCAGCAGCAGCTTTCCAAGAGCAAGACTGGGCTTCCTATTCCCACCAGGGCAGTGATGCAATTTTTTTTTTAAAGTTAAGCCTCAACATAAAAATCTGGTGGTGATACAGAGATTATATTCTTACCTAGAATGCTGAATTAACTTTTCAAAAGGATATGCATCCTGAAAGAACGATTATAATTAAGAATTAAAAAGCGACAGAAGATGTCAGGAGATTGAGAAAGAACTGTTTAGGTTTGGAGTTGAGACTATTCATGGGTTCATAAGCAAATGTGGTGAAGAAAGTTGATGGTTCCCAGCTATGAAATGATATATTGTCTGAGGTTTAAAGGCTTTTCATTGTTTTTCCTAGGACGGAAGCAACAAATTCCACATGCAAAAAGCACACCAACCTGTGTATCATGAGATGTCATCAGGAAAAGGTGTCAGAAGCAATAAAACAAGTAATCAAATCAATGGAAAGGATATGAACAAAGTGGAGACCCAAAGTCCAACTGTAAGATAATTGAACAGTCCCTCACAGAAGAGGCACATGGAAAGGATGATAAATCTAGGAAAAAGTATATCACTGTTGAAAAGGCGAAAGATTTATATGCTCTGAAGAGAAACCAGAGTATTAGTATATCACTGTTGAAACACACAATTATCCACTATTTTAAAAATATTTCCTCCCATTACTTATTATGATTTTTGTTTTGCCTCATTAATCTTGCTAGACCTGAATATGTTAGTTTTTATAATTAAGAGAGCATGATACATGAAAGCCAAGATAGATAACTCTTCAGAAACAGTAAAGGGGCTAGTGATTCCCTCGGTGGATTGGAAGGGGGTGTGCGTGGATC
Source organism: Nesogale talazaci (assembly GCA_004026705.1). Classification (NCBI taxonomy): domain Eukaryota; kingdom Metazoa; phylum Chordata; class Mammalia; order Afrosoricida; family Tenrecidae; genus Nesogale; species Nesogale talazaci. Next base: position 27,378 of record PVJH01019917.1, on the reverse strand, counting down.
CACAATCAAGTAGTAGTCAAAAAATTAGGCAGCATGTTTTCTACCAAAAAATTAGGCAGCATGTTTTCTACTATATATATATATACATATATATATATATATATATATATAGAGAGAGAGAGACTTGAAACCCTAATTCAATAGCTTTCTCAAGATCAAATGGTTAATATGTTACTATGTCCCCTGTTTTACCAGCACCTGCAGTTGCATTGCAATAATGTTCAATGTGTAACTTTGGAACTGAGTTTCAAAGTTTCCAAGCTGGGAGACTTGAGGACATGAGATGGGCACTGATTTGCATAATTTCATTCTTTGCAATTTCTTCTTTGATGAATGAGAATAGTAACATACTTACTTGCCTATTTTCACTGATCTACATGAAGACGCTAAAAAAGAAAACTACAAATAAAGGAAGTTACACATAGAGTGAATGCTAATCAGCATTGAACAGAAAACTACTGTATTTTCAGACCAATAAGTATATGGTGAAGATGGACAGGAAATGTTACTTGATGTTACAACATGATAAAGCTTCAAGAAATTTCTAGCAGCCAATAAAGCTCCCCGTGTAAGAAAACGGTGTCAGTAGATTGGCACTCTATCTGTCTTTATCATCAGTAGAACCAAACAGAGTCCTTATTAGGAAAAACAAAGGATTCATCTGTAGATGAGAGAGAGAGGAGGAACTTTCTGTAACCACTAGAAATCATGTGCGAAGGTTCTGAGTGCTTGTTTGCTTGATAACCACTAAGACAGATAGTCATGGTGAAAGATTTCAGTGAGAGAAGTCATGAGGGTAATTTCTTGCATCGGATTCTGGGGTTTTAGGACAATCATACAGTTTATGCAAGATCATTGTGTAAAATCAAGCAACATACAATGGCATAGAGGAGCAAGCAGGAACAGTGAAAGCATCACTATTAATATTTTTGCAAATTTCTCTCCTGACACAGCACACACTCATATAAGCATAGATTAAATCATCTGCTCTTATAGTTTATGCTCTTGTATTTTTTAATAATTATTTTATTGGGAGTTCACACAGCTCTTATCACAATCCAAATGTCTATTCATTGTGTCAGGCACATTTGTACATTTGTTGCCCTCATCGTTCCCAAAACATTTGCTTTTGACTTGAGCCTTTGGTATCAGCTCCATTTCCCCCACCATCCCTCCCTCACCTTTGATAATCTATGAATTATTATCATTTTTTCATGTCTTACATTGTTTGATGTCTTCCTTCACCCACTTTTTTGCTGCCCATCCCCCAGGGAGAAGGGTATATGTAGATCCTGGTGATCGATTCCCTCTTTCTCTTCTCCCCTTCCCCCTTCCCCTCCTTGAATGGCTACACTCATTAATGGTTCTGAAGGGTTTATCTGTCCTGGATTCCCTGTGTTTCCAGTTTTTATTGGTACCAGTGTACATACATTCTCTTGGCAAGCTGGATTTCCAAGATGGAATTGGGATCATGATAGTGACGGAAGGGCGGAGGGAGGGGAGCATTAAAGAACTAGAGGAAAGTTGTATGTTTCATCTTTGCTACACTGCACCCTGACTGGCTCATCTCCTCCCCGTGACCCTTCTGTAAGGGGATGTCCAGTTGCCTACATGGGCTTTGGGTCCCCACTTCACATTTCTCCTCATTCACAATGATATGATTTTTTTGTTCTTGGATGCCTGATACCTAATCCTATCGACAGCTGGTGGTCACACAAACTGGTGTGCTTCTTCCATGTGCACTTTGTTGTTTCTCAGCTAGATGGCTGCTTGTTTACCTTACAGCCTTTAAGATCCCAGACACTGTATCTTTTGATAGCTGAGAACCATCATCTTTTTTCACATTTGATTGTGCACCCACTTTGTCTTTGGCAATCCTGTTGAAAATGTGAGCATCATGGAATGCCAGTTCTTGAATTCAGGGGGTACTTAAGTAGAGGTCCAATGTTCATCTACTGCCTTAATACTAAACCTATAAATTTATATGCACATAGATCTATTTCCTCATCATTACATATAAATATATTTGCATATGTTCATGCCTATATTTAGGCCTCTATAAATGCCTTAGTTATTTCCTTTCTTTCCTTTTGTCCCACGATCATGTTCAGATTTCATTTGGGTTTCAGTAATTCCTCTTGTTACATTGTGCTTGATTAAGTCCTACCAGGTCTCCTACATCCTCCTCACTATTGATTTTGGATCACTTGTTGCTTCCTTGTCTCTGAGCTTGTTAATACCCACTTCCTTTTCATTGCCGCTCCTTCCTCCACATCCCCCGGAATCATTGGTCCTGTTGTTTTCTCCTCCAGATTGTTTATTTTTAGCTCGAAAATGTATCATATCACAAAGGCACATATTCCTCATGTTTTTAGGATTATTTCGGGTTTCATTGATTGGAAACACCAATTTGTATAAATCTATACAGTAAATTTTTAAATTACTCATATATATATTTTTAAATGAGGCAGGAAAAAATGTTATACTTAGCTTTTTGGAGATTTACCCAATTCTCTCTTTAGGTTCAATTCCTAGTAACACTATTATTTGGTCAAAGACTAGGTTATGCTGAGCCCCAGTGGCATGTAAGTGGTTGAATGTGGGACTGCGGCCCACTGGCTTGGTGGTTAAAATCCAGCAGCAGCTCTCCAGGAGCAAGGCTGGGCCTCCCACTCCCACTAAAGGGCAGTGATGCCCCAAACAAACAAATAAACAAAAAAAAGACTAAGTCATAAATTTTTTCTATGCATTTACAAAAGTTATCTGATCCCCCAATAGTCTAAAATATATAGAACTCATAAGGATATCATGACAAAAAAACGCCTTCAGATACTTTATGTTGACTTAGGTTTCCCTGGTACTACCATACCATGGAAAATTATAGGCCACTTTGACAATACACATTCAATTAAACTCCATTTCCTCTAAGTGATCTTTTAAAACTTGTTCAAAATAATAAAACTCAAACATGACTAGAAAGAAAATGTTTTGAGAATCATAATGGCAACAAATATACAATTGTGCTTGACACTATGTATGTGAAAAGAGTTGCATGAGCCCCCAAATAAAAACACTTTTTAAAAAATATTGAAACTAAGAACTATAGATTAGAAGATGAAGCAAACGAAATTCTGGTATACCACTAAAGGGAATCTAAAACAGACAGATACTTTAGAAATGAGTTTGATAGCTTCATTTTGAAAAAGGGTACAAAAGTTTAAATACATATTGATCACATAAGCCAGTCACTTTACTCTCAAATAAGTATCATAGATAAAAATGCACAGGGACATGCATGTGAATATTTGCTTCAGACTTTTTACAATAATCAAATTCTGGAAACAATCTAAATGCCCATCATAAGGTAAATAATGGATATAAATCATAAGATAGATCTGCGAAGTAGAATATTACTAGATGGTCAAAATGAAAAATTTACTGAGAAACATGCTAAAATAGTTGAGAGGTTTCAGAGGTGCATGTAACTGCTGTAACTCACTGAAATTTGCGTTGCAAATGGGTGAAGTTCATGGTTCATGTGAATGACACCTGAGCTAAATTTATGCTGTAAATAAAGTTAAAAAAAGGTTATTTACTGCATACCTTCACATCAAATTACTGTCAGATGGATCTTAACAGCTGAATGAAGAAAAGAAACCTAGAAAGACTATAGTGTACACTTTAAACCTTAATTGAAAAATTCTGGTTAAAAATTGAACTTGAACAATTGAATTCTCATTTTTAAAAGAGGGTTAAAAAAGCATTCTTCACATCCCTCAATTATGGTCAGAAGAATTTCACTGGAGGCTTACTCTATGTATGAACCCTGAAAATAGATTCTGGGCTTCCACTGTCATTCATAGCCTTCTGCAAACCAAGTGTTCACAGTTTAAACTCTGAAACCATTCCCTCCTTCAGACTTAGGTTTTATTATTTATAATCCTTGGATTACACAGGCTGATGTGCTTCTTCCATCTAAGTGACACCACGCTTAGATGGCTGCTTGTTTGAAAACAAATCTTCAAACCCTAGACATTGTTTTTCCTGATAGCCAGTCACTAACAAGTTTCTTCACAACACTTTGCAAAAGCACCCATATCTCCTTCATGAGGTTAAGCATCAAGCAGAGTCATGACATAAGAAACAGTTGTTTAAAAAAAAAAGAAAGAAATAGTTGTTCTCAGATTGGGATTAGAATTAAGTGCAAGCCCCAAATCCATTCATACATTTATGGCTTAGATAAGTCTTTGGCTCACCTTAGAGATATAACTGTCAATTAATGTTATCAGTCACCCCACCCCCCACCCCCTGGTATCACTTCCACTGTCATGAAGTCAATGTTGACTTGTGGTGACCCTTCAGGGCAGAGTAGAACTGAGCCTGTGATTCTCCAAGCCCACAAATCTTCATAGGAATAGAAAGCTTCATCCTTCTCCTAAAGCAATGATTGGTGGTTTTGAACTGCTGTCCATGTGGTTAGCAGCCCAATGTATAACCACTATACTTTGACAATGTCATGAGTTTACCCTGTGGTACAGAATTAAAAACATTGCTGAGAAAAGTTCAGCTATGAATTGCAATACATGAATTGTTAACTTGTACAGATTAAACTTTTTAAATGACTGGACACTCTTTACACAGACAATGAAGACTGGTGATAGAAAAAGCAGAAATTTTAAAAGCCTAAGGCTTGCAAAGCTTAAAAATAATTGATTGAGTATATCAATCACACCCTCCTTTTCATATTCAGGGCTTCCTTATCCCCTTGGGGTACAGCCAATGTTTACCTCCTGAGTACCTACAACAAATACAGGAAATCTTTTTTTTTTAATAAATCATTTTATTGGGGCCTCATTCAACTCCCGTCATGATCCATCCATACATCAATTGTATGCAGACCACATTTGCACACTTGTTACCAACATCACTCCCAAAACATTCTCCCTCCACGTAGGCTCCCAGTACCAGCTCTCGATATTTCCCCTCCATCCTCACCCTACGAATCCTTAATTATTTACAGATTATTACTTTTTCATAACATACACTGTACAATGTGTCTCTTAACTCACTTTCCTGTTGTCCGTACCCCAGAGAGGTAGTTATATGTAGATCCCTGAAATTGGTTCCCTCTTTCTATTCCACCATCCCTCCACCCTTCTGGGATCACTACTCCCACCACTGGTCCTGAAGGGATCGTCTATCCTAAATTCCCCATGTTTCTGACTCCAATGTAGATTATCCCCTGGTCTAGCTAGATTTGTGAGGTAGAATTGGGATCATGATAGTGGGTTGGAGGAAGCATTTGAGAACCAGAGGAAAGTTGCATATTTCATTGCTACTACACTGTACCTTGACTGGCTCATCTCCTTTCTGCAACCCCTCTGTAAGGGGATGTCACTTCACCTATTGATGGACTTTGAGTTCCCAATCTGTATTCCCCCTCATTTATAGCAGTATGATTTTTAGTTCTTTAATGCTTGATACCAGATCCCTTCAGCACCTCGTGGTCACACAGGCTGGTGTGCTTCTTCCATGGGGCTTTGTTGCTTCTGAGCTGGATGGCTTCTCGTTTACTCAAACCTTTAAGACCCCAGACGCTATATCTTTTGGTAGCCGGATACCATCAGCTTTCGTCACCACATTTGCTTATGCACACATTTGTTGTCAGCGATCACATCAGGAAAATGAGCACGCAATCTTATGCTTTTTAGTTCTTAAAGCCTGATACTAGATTCCTTGGACTCCTCGTGATCCCACAAGCTGATGTGCTTCTCCCATGTGGGCTTTGTTGCTCTGAGTTAGATGGCTGCTTGCTTACTTTCAAGCCTTTAAGATCCCAGACACTACATCTTTTGATAGCCGGACACCATCAGCTTTCTTCACCACCTTTACTTATGCATACATTTGTCTTCAGGGATCATGTCGGGAAGGTGAGCATCACGGAATGCCAATTTAATAGAACAAAATGTTCTTCCCGGAAAGTACTTGAGTGGAGGTCAAACAGGAAATCTTTTTATATCTTACGATAAAATCCACTAACTAATGAAACATCAAGATCCATATATGTAAAACAATCTAATTTTGCATCTTTAAGGCAAAGACTTGTAAATATTCCATTCACTCAATTTTACTAAGCCTGAAATAGACATTTCTAACTAACTTAATAGCAATAATAACAAAATATATAATATATTCAGCATCTACTATATACCAACTATGGTGCCAATCACTCTTCATTTTTGTCTACATAATGTTTTAGATAAAAACAAAATCCTAAAGAGAGGAGGAAAAAAATTAAAGTATACCCCAAAATAGAAATATCCTGCTAACCACAAGATCAGCACTTCAAACTCACCGGCTGCTGTGCAGGGGAAAGATGAAGCTCTTCCCTCTGGTTAGGTGGATAGCCTCAGAATTCCACAGGGGCAGTTCTACTTTGTGCTATGACTGAGAATTCACAGAGAGCAATCCGTTTTGGTGAGTTTTAAGGGGAGCAATCAAAAGCCAGGGAAATCTCAGGAAATCACTCTACTCTGCGATAGAGAGTCTCTAAGACTATTCACTGGCTGGATGGTAGTGGGTTTGGTTTTGGTAAGATAAGAAATAGAGACATGGCAGTTTTGGTGTTTTATTAGGAGCAAAGGTTAATCTGATATATTTTCTTTCTGTTTCTATTCCACTTTTAGGTTCTAAATATATATTCATGTAACATGAATATAACATAAATATAATTCATGTAGCATACAATTCAGTGGTTTTCTTTTTCTTTCTTTTTTTTTTTTTTGTAACATCTCTGCCCTGGTGGAAGTTGGAAGCCCAGCCTTGCTGCTGGCGAGCTGCTGCTGGATTTTAACCATCAACCCTGTGGGCCGCAGTCCCGCACACAGTCACTGCACCACCAGGGCTCAGCCAATAGTTTTCATATGTGAGAAAGACTGATGCAATCATCACAATAAATTTTAGATCACTTTCTTTATTCTTGTACCCATTAATAGCTTCTCATGACCCCCTAAGTTCTCCTGCCATAGTCCTAAGAAGCTATTAATCTAATTAGTTTCTATAGATTGACCTATTGTGCATTTTATACAATGAAAACCTTAACCTAATCAAATTTGCAGTAATTCACTTTTTTATGCATTCTGTCTGGATGCAAGGTGTTCCACCTCTCTGATTAACGACCCCAAAGAATTCAGTGGAGGCCATGCTCCAAAGGTTTTCGTATGTTGTGTTCTTGTTTTCATTTATTTCAAGGAATTTAAAATTTTGATCTACTGCCGTCATTTTAAAATAGTATTTTGTTCAGTCTCCTTGTTTGATTTTTGCTATTGTTCTATTATTGATTTCTAGTTTTATTGTATTATTGTCTGACAAAATGAGCTGCAGAATCGCAAAGCTTTTCAATTTATTACTGCTTGTTTGGATATTAAGATCGGTGGCCTAATCTAGAGAATGCACCCTGTGCATTAGAGAAGAATATATGCTGTTTTGTTGCCATGTGGAGTCCTATATATATTTCTAGGAGGCTGAGCGGGTTGGATTGTGTTTCTCAGTTCTGCTGCTTTTTGCTTTTTGCTTTTTAATTGAGTTCCTTTTCTGATGCTCTTTCTTAACATATTTAAGTCTTCTACTGTTATTGATGACCTGTCTATTTCTATCTTCAAGTATGTGGGCGTATTGTCGCATTTATTTGTCTGCTGTTGTTGATTATGTGTTCATAGTGTTCTGGTTACTTTACTAATTTTTGAAATGCTGGTCTTGTTTTCCAACAGATTTATTTTCCTTTTCCACATCTGGAAATGCCTTTATTTTCCCCTCATATTTGAGGGATAATTTTGCTGGATAATATAGAGTATCTTGGTAGGCAGCTTTTTCCTTTCAGAATTTTATGTGTCGCTCCATCATCATTCTGCCATGGTTTCTGCTGAGAAATCTGAGCTTATTCTTACTGTTTCTTCTCTGTAGGTTACTTCTCTCTTTTCCCTAGCTCCTTTAAGCATCCTCCCCTTTTCCTTGACATTGGAGAGCTTGAGCATGGCATGTCCCAGCGCTTTTCTTTGGGGGTGTAGCTTGTGCGTAGTTCTCACTTCTTCTGGAATAGCTATTTGTTCCTTCTTTATGGTGGGGGAGTAGGTATGAATGAAAACAGAGAAAAAGAATGGGAGGGGAACCCACAAAACAAGAAGGGGAGGGGCTGTCCTTTGAGAGGCAGAGTGATAAAGAAAACAAGGTCATGGCACTGTCTGAGAGAGCACATATCAGTGGCAGCCGCAGATGTGACCATTAGGAGTGGGGGTTGCCAGTGTCATGAAATGGTGATAGGCTTTTTCCACATAGAGGAGGGCATGCCCCAGCAGAAAAACTGGAAGCTTTAAAGGGAGGCGGTTCATTTGCAAGTATGGGGTGTGTGGGGAGGGGGCCTGGGAGGGGGAAGTCCTTGTGAGCTCTGAGAAGGAACTGAACTGGTCTGCACTGGTCATCAGTGAGTGTCCTGTTGCAGGTATACAGAGGCACTTAAGCCCTCTTAAGCAGAGTACGACTGGCCATTGGCGAAAGGGAGTCCCCACCGTAATGTTAGCTCTCAGTGGGGAGACCACAGGGCTGTCAGTCCCATTCAGCAGGAGTTGCTGAACTTTACACGCATGACTGCATTCTCTTCTCTCTTTGTTCCACCTGTTCCCAGACTCTCCTTTGGAAAAATCTTTAGCTTTAAAGTTGTTTTCAGGGAGCCCAGAAGTTCCTTCTCACAGGATTTTCCCTAATCATTGTTGAGGACACTTTCATTTGCTTGTTAATGGAGAACATGCTGCTCTCGAACTCTATTATAGATACCTTTCAAAAGGTGTCTTGGATTTTTACATGATATGTACTTATTGTAGTAAATTCTGTTCATGTACAAGCTGGGGAAAACGACAAGAAAATAGGGAAGCCATCCATATTTCATTCCTAGATTCTCTCAAATATGTTTTAAAAGTTTTCATGGAGGAAGATGGTGCCTGTGTAGAATCACCTGCTCTGTGTTCCTGATGCTACACCAGAAAATCGAGAGAATATAGCAGCTGGCTGTGGATCCAGAGCCAGAGTTCTTGTCTTCTCTTGTCTGTGTACGCCAACCTAAGTCAGCTTCTGAGAGCATCCTCAGGTCCAAACATGAGAATTCCAGTCAATGTGACCCTAAACCATAGAAAAGAATTATGTACAAATTGCTTATAATTCTTCTGTACTGATCCTCAAAACAACCCACAAAATACCATTACCAAAATAAAGTTATAATTGATATCAAACTTTTATATAATTTTATAAAATTATATGCACTTGTTTTATGCAGTATAATGCCATAAACACTCTCGGTTATCATTACTAATCAAATATTTAATAACCACACAGTGATAGTAAGTCAACTTAATAGTTCAAATTTTATCTGAGGAGGCTATTAATATGAAACATTTAGTTCCAATTTTTCCATGTTCCATTATTACAGTACTCTAAACTTCATGCCTAAATCATTGCCCTAATTTCAGATTTACTCCATTAAAAAATCCTGAGATATATAATATTTAGATTAAAAAGTACAAATATTCTATATTTTAGTGCATATTCCCAAATTACCTTCTAAGATAATTCTGCCAATGGCCATGTTCTCTTCCCAAGAGATTCATTTATATGTCAGTTTGGAAAATGTAAGAATAGCTTGATGGTTTCCTTACATTTCTGTAACTAATCGACAAAGATTTGATTTGTTTGTTTTGGGATCTTCTTCTTCAAAAAGGCAGTTGTGTTTGATTTGCTATGCCTTTACCAATGTATCTATGGAGTGCATCAGAATCCACCTGATGGCAATGAGGTTTATGAATGGATGCTTGTTTTGCTTACAGTTCAGGTCTGTTATAGATATAACTTTTATGAACATGATTGTAATTTGGGGTGGGTGCCTATGTGCTTGGATTTTTAAGATATATCCCATACCTAGAACAGAAATTGAGTATGTGAACGTTGATATTTTAATAGATAATGGCAAACTTGTTACATATACCAGAAGGCAATGGAATGGCAAAGTAGCTGCAACGAGGGGTTCAAATGTTACAATTGTGAGGAAGGGCAGGGCCAGGCAGTGCTTCTTTCTATCGGATGAGTTGGTCATTATAAACTGCAACCAACTCAGTGCCACCTACAAGAGCAACATGAACAGAAAATGATACACTGATTTACTCTTTCATCAGAAATATATGTGGATTCCCCACGTTCCTTTCTTACTGTCATGGACTCAATTCTGAGTCCTACAGGACAGGGTAGCACTGCGCCTTCTGAGACTGGAACACTTTATGGAAGTAGAAAGCCTCATTTTTCTCCCGTGGAGCTGGCTGGTCGTTTCAAACTGCTGAACTCATGGTTAGCAACCCAACAAGTAGCCACTATGTCACCAGGGATCCTCCACATTTCTTTATCCCACTGATAATCTAGAGCGTATTATTGAAAGGAAGAGAGATTGATTAATGGGGTGACACACTAGCCATAGATAGGGGGTTTCATTGCAAAAGGAGAATTAAGGTTTTTTTCTCTCAATAATTTTTATTGGGGGCTCTTACAGACCTTAATACATTCGATGCATCATTTGTATCAAGCATATTTGTACACATGCTGCCACCTTTATTTCCAAATATTTTCTACTTCAGCTCTTGGTATAGCTCCTCTTTGCCCCTCCTTTTTTTTAATAAATCATTTTATTGGGGGCTCATAGAAGTCCCATCATGATCCATACATACATCAATTGTACGCAGGCCACATTTGCACACCAGTTGCCATCATCACTCTCAAAACATCCTCCCTCCACTTAGGCCCCCAGTACCAGCTCCCCATATTTCCCTTCCTTCCTCCTCCCTCCCCAATGAACCCTCAATAATTTACAAGCTGTCATTACTTTTTCATGTGATACACTGTCCAATGTGTCTCTTCACTCACTTCCCTGTTGTCTGTACCCCAGACAGGAGGTTATATGTAGATCCCTGATATTGGTTCTCCCTTTCTAGAGAATTGAGTTTTTATCAGGTGGAGCCAACATCGGACTATGAGTTCTGAGGCACAATAAGGTACATGAAACATTCTGCAAGAGGGTTCTTCGGTGACAGTCCTTCTAAACATGATCTCTTTGTTGTTGTTATAACCTATTGGAACATTCTTCTTAGATCAAGCTGTATAATCATTTTCAGCAAGCATTCTTTAACAAAATATTCCTTGCACATGCTAAAATACTGACCCACACTCCTTTTGGTTACAAGCAGTTACACTTTTTTTTGGGGGGGGGGGCATCACTGCTCTCCGGTGGTGGGAGTAGGAGGCCCAGCCCCACTGCTGGAATTGAACCTCCGTCTCAGTGGGCCGCAGTCCCGCGCACAACCACTACGCCACTGGGGCTCAGCCCCAACAGTTACACTTTTAGAGATTTGTCTCTTCAGAGTAGCAGTAGCAGAGATTTTAGATGAAACTATAGTTTGAATCAGAATAGAATTTAATTTAGATCTGGGATAACTATTTTAGTCATGACAAGATTCTTTGGTTTGGAATTCATTTTGTATCTTATGGCAATTTTAATTTTTTTCTAGATTCCTGATAAGGTTTATAAAGTTTTATTAATAATTTGTATATCTTCTTTTACTAGATTCTTGGGAAATCTATTGCATAATTTGCTCTCAAGTTACCATCATTTCTCTTTTAGAGAAACACATTCTTGACATGTTCTGAATAGTTTCTTCTTGGTATATGTGTTGCCAATATCTTCTTTTATTCTGTGCTTTGTTTTTAACTCCATGGGGCGAGGTCAGTTCCAGGCTTGAAGGATTTCTAAGGACCAAGGACTGAAGGGTTCCACCTGTCTCTATCAGACCACTAAGCCTAGATAAGAACTTGATAAAGGTCTGCATTCTCAGATTGAATTCACTATTTGTTCAGTAAACAATAAACAAAGTTGAATTTGTGATTTGCTTATTAAGTAATAAAAATTAAAATCACATGTTTCCTCACAAACTAAAATTTCTCTGGTTACTATTGTTCACACAATTAGCCTCAATTTTTTTATTTTATTTATTTATTTTTTTTAGGGCATCACTGCCCAGGTGGTGGGAGTAGGAGGCCCAGCCTGTGCCCCTGTGGAGCTGGAATTGAACCTCCATCCCAGTGGGCCGCAGTCCCGCGCATAACCACTACGCCACCAAGGCTCAGCCAAAGGTTTGGTTTTTTTTGGGGTTTTTTTTTTTAAGGCATCACTGCCCTCTGGTAGGAGTGGGAGGCCCAACCTTGCTGCTACAGAATTTGAACCGCCACGCCAGTTGGCCTCAGTCCCACACTCAACCACTATGCTACGGGGACTCAGCCCTCAAATTTTTTTTTTTAATTGAAAAAGCTTATATTTAGCATTAGTCAGCTGGGCTCAGTTTAGATGATTCCAACTTGTTGGCAACATCTAAAGCGTCATAGTCAAGAGCCAGTCAAACATACGCCTTCTTCTCACCGTCAGGCCTGATCAAGGTGTTGACCTTGGCTACGTCAATGTCATAGAGCTTCTTCACAGCCTGTTTGATCTGCTGTTTGTTGGCTTTGACATCCACAATGAACACAAGTGTGTTGTTATCTTCGATCTTCTTCATGGCAGACTCTGTGGTCAAGGGGAACTTGATGATGGCATCATGGTCCAGCTTGTTTCTCCTGGGGACGCTCTTCTGGGGTTATTTGGGCTGCCTTCTCAATCTCAGGGTCTTGCAATGCCGGAAGGTGGGTGACGTGCGGATCTTCTTCTTTTTGTGCCTGTGGACGCCTTTCAGCACGGCCTTCTTGGCTTTTAAAGCCTTTGCTTTGGCTTCCGTTTTGGGAGGGGCAGGAGCTTCCTTCTTCACCTTCGGTGCCATCTTCATAAAAAGGGTAGCCTCAATTTTGTAGCAGAGATTTTAGGTCAAATTTCAGTTTGAGTCAGAATGGAGTTTAATTTAGATCTTGGACAGGCATTTTAGTCATGACAAGAATCTCAGTTTTTCCTGAATGGCCAATAAGTTATGTGAGAAAAAGCTCCCAATCATTAACCATTAAAAAAATGCAAATTAGGACTGAGCCCCGGTGGTGTAAGTAGTTGAGTGCAGGACAGCAGCCTGCGGGCTTGGCGGTTCAAATCCAGCAGCGGCTCTCAGGATCAGCGCTGGGTAGCTCCCACGACCACCAGAGGACACTGATGCCCCCCAAAAAATGCAAACTAAAACAACCATGAAATACTACCTAACACCAGCAAAGGTATAAATTCAGAAAAGCAGAAAACAACAAATGTTGGAGAGGATCTCTCTCTCTCTGTGTCATTGATTTTTGTTTTCTTTTGTTACTTTGTTTTTGCTCTGTCTTGTTTTTGTACATGTTTTTATTTCTGCAGGTCTATCTAGATAAGATAGACTGGATAAACAATCTGGAAGAGAAAACAACTGGACTGATGCTTCCAGGGGGACATGGGAGAAGGGGAGGTGGGGGAAAGGAAGTGGTGTTAACAAACTCAGGACAGGGAACACAGGTGATTCAAAATTGGGGATGAGGAGGGTATAGGAAGCCTGGTAGGGATTGATCAAGGGCAATGTAGCCGAGAGGAATAACTGAACTCCAAATGGAGGCTGAGCATGATAGTGGGACAAGAGGAAAGTAAAAGGAAATAGAGGGAAAAACTAGGAGACAAAGAGCATTTATAGGGGTCTAAATACAGGCATGTACATATGTGAATTTTTATGTGATTGTGAGTATTTATATGTGATTGTGGTAGTCACCTAATCTGGTGTCAATTTGAGGGTTATGAGTGTAGGGGTGAAGTCTTGCCTGTCAATCTGGAGATAGCCAGTGAGATCTCTGTTGGGCATGGCCTTCTCCTGAGAATTCTGGGAAATCTGGTACTTCCTTCTTGGAGACAGGAGACACTCCCTCTCTCTGTCACTTTCTTGGAAATGCTCTCCTGACAAGGCTCACTTCCTTTGAGACACTCCTGAGGAGAAGCCACATGGGCCTACCCTCATGCGACCAGACCTCTGAAGCTGGAGTAACCACAGAGAGACCTCTAACAATGACTATGTATGACTATGTATGACTATGTTCCTTTACTATTTTCACTTAACAATATTCATATTCTGACAATTATGTCCTCTCAGCATATAAAAATCTTCCTCATCCTTCATTGCTTTGTAATAGCACTTTATTACTTGGATGGGTCACAGTTTCTTCAATCAGCCTTTTCTTGTCCCAAAATTGAATTGTTTCTACTCTTTTGTTATCAAAAATACTACCTTAGTGCTTGGGGGAGATATAAACAGCTATCTGATCCTGCAAAGGTTTACAGTCTCAGAAATCCACCAGGGGAGTACTACTCTGACCTATCAAGTCACTGTGAGTCAGGGATATGAGTTTGAGGGTTTTGTGTTTGTCTTACTGCTCTAGGCGGATTATTATTTTTTATTTAGCTAATTAAACTAAGCTAATGCTTGTTTTCTTGGGAGGGGGGAATAATATTTTATTCAGTCATCTTTCTTTACAATTGAAACTCCAGGAATTCAAAATTAACATCCTTGCCCGTAAGCTTCTTATAAACTCCAGAGAAAGTTTCAACCTTGTGTTCTATATTGTTCTGCTGTGCTTTGTCCAAATGAACCTTTATAAGCCTGCTGTCATCCAGCTTTACACGGATTCTCTCACCCACAATTTCACTTGGGAAAACCGAGTCTTCAAGGATTGCATCATGCACGGCTGTCAGAGTGTGGCTTCTGGGACGTTTTTGCTTATTCTTTGTACAGCTTTACCGAGTTGGGTTAGGCAAAATTCCCCTCTGAACAGTAAAGACAATGTGCTTTGCACTAAATTTTTTTCTCCAGTTCCCGTACTAGCTAGACTTGGATTTTCTGGAAAGAATTCACTTGAGGAACAGGAACAAAGATTATAATAGCGTTCTGACCACCACCAACTTCGATTTCCTTAGCTGCCGTTTTACTCAGCTCCTGTAACTGGACCTTGAGGTCTGAGTTCATCTCCAGCTTGAGAAGAGTATGAGAAATACCGGACTCAGATTCATCCGGCTTTTCACCATTTGGCTTCACAATCTTCACGCTGGAACTGAGCATGGCTTTTCTTGCTGTGAGCTGGATTAAGATGTTAATGCTTGTTTTTTAAGAAGACTTTAGGATATAATTTTTTTCTTCAATGATTTCATTGGGGACTCTTACAACTCTTCTAACATTCAATACATCATTTATATTAAGCATATTTGTATACATGTTGCCATATTCATTTCCAAATATTTTCTACTTGAGCCCTTGGTATAGTTCCTCTTTGCACACTTGTTGCCATCTTCACTCTCAAAACATCCTCCCTCCACTTAGGTCCCCAATATCAGCTTCCCATATTTCCCTTCCCTCATCCCACCTCCTCCCCCATGAACCCTTAATAATTTACAAATTATTATTACTTTTTCATATCATACACTGTCCAATGTGTCCCTTCACTCACTTCCCTGTTGTCTGTGGCCCAGAAAGAAGGTTATATATAGATCCTTGACACTGGTTCCCCATTGTTATTCACCCTTCCCTCCACCCTCCCAGTATCACCACTCCCACCACTCACCCTGAGAGATCATCTATCCTAAATTCCCCATGTTTCCAACTCCAGTGTACATCCCCTGGTCTAGCTGGATTTGTCAGGTAGAATCGGGATCGTAATAGTGAGTGGGAGAAAGCATTTGACAACTAGAGGAAAGTTGCATATTTCATTGCTACTACACTGTACCTTGACTGGCTCCTCTCCTCTCTGCAACCCCTCTATAAGAGGATGTCACTTCACTTATTGATGGGCTTTGGGTCCCCAATTTGTACTCCCCCTCATTTACAATGATATCATTTTGAGTTCTTTGATGCCTGATACCAGATCCCTTGGACCCCTTGTGGTCGCACAGGCTCGTGTGCTTTTTCCATATGGACTTTGTTGCTTCTGAGCTGGATAGCCACTTGTTTACTCAAGGATATCATTTTTACTTAAGGTTTAAAGATTATCTCAGAACAATAACTTCTGGTGTTTATCCAGCCTTCACGGAATAGGTGGCAGTTTTCCATGGAGACATTAGCTATACATGTCCTCCTTCTATTTCTGACTTTCCTGTTTCTTTTGTGACCCCAAGTGAATAGAGACCAATAGAACTATTGACATGGGCTCGGAAATCAGTACCTGTATCAGGTAAAATTGAAAGCTGAGATAGGAACCTCAAGGAGAAGTGAAGTTATGTTGAGAGAGGAACAATTCAGAGATGGAGGATGAGAATGAAGAGCTAATCCATGTCACTGATTTGTGCACGTACAAATGATAGAGTTTGTGACGCTTTTGCTATGTATGTTACCAAGAACAATAAAAACAAACAAAAATTTAAATACTCTGCTTTATGTCTAAGTGCTTTTGTGCTTCTGCCTATCTAACGTTGTGACAGATTTCTAGAACTGAGGTTAATCATGCAAATGGATATGTAGCTTTACCAAACTCCTTTCCCTGGAGTGGTAACCACTCTGTATTCTAAACCATGATGTATATACTATGCCTCACGATAACATACACAACCCAGTGTATTTTCAGACTTCTGAAAATACCTATTTCATAGGTGAAGATTGTTATATTCAATGGTTTCAATCTATGTTTCCCTTAATATGAGGATCAATGAGGGTTCTAGGTTTTGAAACAGGAAAATAGTAAGCAAGGTTTTGAGATGACCAAGAGCCTAAACATGCACACAATTATTTCCTAACTTATGTCATGAAGTAATTTCTGGGTGGTACAAATGGTTATCACACTCAACTTCTAATCAAAAGTTTGGGAATTCAAACCCACCTAGAGGTGCCTATTTACTTTCACAAGCAATTAAGCCATTAAACGTCCTGTGACGCACAATTTTACTCTGGCACACCACTCTGGAGTCACTCTGCCAGAAAATTTACTAGTTGGTAAAGGGTTTTGCTTTGTTATATCAAAAAGCCTCCTCCCACCAATCCTGGTGCCTAATTTAGTCTGTCAACAATTCTTTCTTCTACCACTGAAAGTCCTCAAAAACGAAATAGTCACTTTTCAAGGTCACATAAATAACAAGGAGATAGACCTTGAAAGCATGTCTTTCTGGTACCAGGTTCCCTGATGAGTGTAATTCCATTCCACCAACAGAACAGTGTGATTTCCAAAGAAGAGTGAAGATCTGGTATGAGATAGTTCCCTGGAAAGCACAACCCAAAGGAGGAGAGCAGTTAGTAGGCAGAAGAGCAAGATGAAATGATGGGGTCAAGTCTGCACACATCTCTTGATAATGAGAAGTAAGGTACATGATTCTATGTTTAGAATTCCATGTACTGGAAAAGCGTAGCGGTTATCAGATGCTTGATGAGGTATTTGAATAAGCAAAGAAATTCACATATCCTTCGTACAGATTCACATTATAGAATAGTAATTGTGAGAGTTAAATAAATACAATCTGATTTAAAAATCCATTTATAGATATGTGGCCTAGTTAATTCTATCTGAAATTAATTACATGTAGGATGGTTTGGTTGCTCAAAAAGGCCTTGAAAATTACTCTCATGATGAACTCCCACCTTCAGGTAGCAGAAGTCATGTGATTACTTACCTTTAATCACAGAGTCAGCTGATCAAGATGGAAAGTTCTGAGTAGATGTAAAAATATATAATAATTATTATCATTATTTTCTCATAAGCACTAGACACTCTCTGATCTGACAGGAGCTAAGTACCTCTGGAAGGATGGATTTTTTTTTGTCTTTCTTCATAGGGGTACATTTCCGCTGTTCCCCGGGATGGGAACTTTATAGGACTCAAAGGCTTTCAAACCAAAGCCAAATGCCTTATTTCATTCCATTAAGAAACATCTTTGCACTTAGTCTGCACACTAAGCTAACGCTCTCACTTGTATTAGCCCCTCCCAAAGACACACAATATCTGAAGATATTTTAAAAAGCCTCTATCCTCCAGGTAGTTTGTCTTCTCCTTGATAACTTTTGTTTTTCTTGTCATTTGGTCTGTGGAAATCTTATTCTTTCCATTGGATCTGGACATGTCTATATTCATTCAGCATGCAAACCTCCTTGAGTACCCATTCTGGGCCTAAATTTACTCATTGCAATGAAATCACTTTTGATTCACAGTCACTCTGTAGTTCAGAGTAGAACTGTCCCATGGGATTTCCAAGGCTGGACATATTTGTGAGAGTAGAAATCCTTATTTTCCTCCCCCAGAGTGGCTGGTGGTTTTGAACAGTAGACCTTGCACTTAGCAGCCCAGCAGGATTAATCATGCAGCTTCAGCAGAAAATGAGCACCCATTATGCCTTCCGTGAACAGGACTAAGTAACAACCCAACTCTTACCTTCAGCACTGGAGCCCCAGTCATTGAGGAAATCTGCTCCATTGTGTACTCATAGGTGTTCTGTGGGTCAGAGAAGCTTTACACTTGAGTCATTTATTAGTTAAAATGTCTTGGTCACTTCATCGCCCCACCCTTCTCATTTCCTCTTGCAGAGAAACCTCAGTGCAGTCCCATCAGTGAGAAGAGGCAGATCTGCTCCACAGGTTCCACCCGGCTAGCTGTTTGCACCTGACCCTGGGCAAGGTCACCTTGGGTATCAGGGGTGTCTCCATGGATCTACCTTATTACCACGGCCCCTTGACCAAGAGAGATTGTGAGATTTTGCTGCTCAGGGAAGGAGAGGATGGGGCCTTTCTGCTGAGGGACAGCGAGTCAGTTCCAGGAGCACTGTGCCTCTGTGTCTCGTGAGTAATCTCATCATCCAATCCACACATTTGAAATTTTACGTTGTCTGTAGTAATGGCAAACAAATATAAGAGGAATTGTACTTCACTTGGACTTCGCTGTCCAAATGAGGACTGGGAGAGTAGCTATTTATACTCTTTATCCGCTCTCTCCCCCTGGTGTAAAAGCCCCTGGTGTGAGCCTTTGCACTCCCTGTGGTGAGTAAGGGGAGGGATTTAGGAGCACAGAAGGTCAGGGGAAATGGAGAAGTGGTAGAAATGTGAGAAATACTCTCTACTCTATATTTCTCTCTTTCTTCAACCCTCGATTTTAATAAGCAAAATGTTCTGCAGAGGCTGATGTCTCTGATAGCATGTGCAAAGTATCTGAGATGAACTTTTGAGATCCTCACTTTTGGCTGCATAATATGTCTTCCAAGACAGATTTATTCTTCTGGCAGTCTATTTTCAATAGTCTTCCTCAACTCTATGATTCAATATAATGCAATGTAATGCAAATTAATTCATTCTTTGGAATTCCTTCTTCATGGGAAACTTTTTTTGTGTGTGTGGGCATCACCGCCTCTGGTGGTCATGGACACAACCCAGTGCTGCTCCTGAGAGCTGCCGCTGGATTTGAACCGCCAAGCCCGCGGGCTGCAGTCCCACACTCAACCACTTATGCCACCAGGGCTCAGCCCCACCGGGAAACTTTTGCATGCCTATGAAAATATTGAAAATACTATGGCATGGGTGAGATATGTTCAAAGTGACATCTTTGCTTTTTAGCAACATCAAGAGGTTTTTTGCAGCTGATTTTCCCAATACAATACATCATTTGATTTCAAGACTGCTGCTTGATTATGGATCAAAGTAGAATAACATCCTTGACAACTTTAAATCATTTATCTGTCTATCATGATGTTCTTTATTGATTCAGTTTTGAATATTTTTGCTTTCCTAGTGTTGGGGTGCAATCCATCCTGAACACTATATTGTTTTTTCTTAAACTTTATCATTAAGTGCTTTCATTCCTCTTCACTGTCACAAGCAAGGATAGGCAAAGGATATGAAAATACATCAGGTGAATATCAGAGGGTTGTTGATAAGTCTTTTTCCAGTGTTGATGGCATATTCTTCTTCATATGATGCAGCTTCTCAGATTATTTGCTCAAGATAAAGATTGAATAAGGATGACGAAAGATATGTTGTTACACATACCTTCCTGATTTTAAAGTGTGCAGTCTCGTTTTGTTTTGGTCAAATGATGACCTTCTGATATACATAGAGGTTCTGCAGAATAAGTTTCCAGAACTCCTGTTATTTGTAATGCTATCCATAATTCAAAAGACTAGGCAGAAATACATTTCTCTCTTTAAGTAGTGCTGGTGTGAGCAGGATCAGAAAGATAGCCTTAAGAAGCTGTCAGGTTGTATTTTAAATTACAAGTGAGTTGGGCATATTTTATACATTTTTAATCCATTAGCAATTCTTTGAGAATTGCATATTCACATTCTTTGCCTATTTTTAGTTTTAGTTGTTGATCTTCCTTTTACTGATTTTTGCCAAATTCAGCATACGATGGTAGAACATTTTTCCCCAAAAAGTCACACCCACAAGAAAACTACAGAGTAGTTTCATTTAATATACTTTTAAAGCAAACTATTAGCAAATAGCAGCCCGTTAAAGGGAAAATACGCTATGAGCAAATGTGAACAACAATGAATTTGATCCCTATTAGGAAACTGTGAGTTTAAATTGTGATTTCTTGATTCATTATTAATTTAACTGATTATTAAATATTCTGACATTCACAGATCAATAGTTATAAATGATAAGATTCACTCAAATTTGATGAAGAGATATTAGATAAAATTAAATATCCACCTCTCAACTACACATACACATACACACACACACACACGCATTTTCACGTACACGTGAACACACCCACCCACAAGATCCTAATAAGAGTGAGTTAGATGGAGAGCTCATTAAAGCTAAAACACTCGAAGGACTCTTGAATTCTCATTAAAATTATGAATGAGGCAAGGATACTCATTATCAGCACCAACTATGTAACATCTTCCAGGAAGAACTAATGAGTTCAATGACATGAACGACATGTGAAAATTGAGAAGGAAGATACAAAGTTATTATTTTTTTAATTTTACATGAAATTAAGGTTAACTGGGTAAAAAACAAATCAATTAAATAAAAACCCATCAAAAACTTTAGGAAAATTCAATAAAGGCACTAAAAATTTTAAATCAATAGCTTTGCTACATAAAACACAGCCAGAAAGCAAATATAACAATAAACATCCTATTTACATTAGCAACTTATTAATATTCAGGGGAAATGTAATATGAAATGTTAAAGAGTAATTTTAAATATATCTACTGGGAAACTTTCAAAAAGATTTAAATAAATGGAAGGACTCCATTTTGGAAGCATATCTGTTTACCTTAAATTAATCTATAAATTCAGTATGCTTTTAGTAAAGAAACAATTTTTTTTTGTTTTTTGAAGTTTGCTGTAGAGATGCTACAATCAGTCCGGGTTGGGTATGGAACAGGAAAGCTGATGGATACATGTGTCTAGAGACATTTTATTATTTATTTTACTTTTATATCTTTATCTTTCCAGAGACACTTTAAAAGAGGGCTGTTTCTACTTAATATTACAATACCTTGTAAAACTATAGGAATGAATTGGATCCCTAAAGAAATCAAGAGCTTGGTTCTGACAGGTCAATAGGATAGAATCCGTAATCCAGCACTAAGGTCAAGTACTTGTGGAGCTTCCAGTCCCAGTCCACCGCCAGCGAGTCAGTGTGACCTCATAGGGGCCTGTCGGACTGGGTAGAAATGTCTCTGTGAGTTTCCTAGATAATAACTCTGCATGTGAGTAGAAAGCACTATCTTTCATGAAATTTAACATATGATAAAAGAGCATTTCAAATCAATAAGGAAAGGATGAATGGCTTTTAATAGTGCTTGGATAGTTGGCCAGTCAGTTTTTACAAAAGTAAAATCAAATCCCATAAATAAATTAATTTAAAATTGTTCTAATACTTAGCCTATTTTTAAAAAATGAAATCACATGTATTAAAAGAAGATATAAATTATTTTTAAAATAGTCCTGGAATGGAGATGGCCTCAAAGGAAATAAACTAAGATGCAGAAGGCAAAAAAGAAAATAATTGTAAATATGATCACAGTAAAAAAAATAGTTATAAACAATCTAAATCATTAAAGAAAACATTTTATTAACATTAAAATGTTTTGGTTTTTTTATTAAATCACTTTATTGGGGGTTCATACATTGTTTTTCATAGCATAAACATAGACATACTATGGCAGGCACCTTCACATGTCCACTGCTATTATCGTTCTCCAATCATCCGCCTTTTCCCTTGAACCCCTAGTATCGGCTTTTCCATCCCTTCCCCTCTTCCCCTACACTCTCCTCCCCACCAACCCTCAATGCTTTATACATTATTATTGTTCTGACATATCTTACACTGCCCGACCTCTCCCCCAACCCACTCCCCTGATGCCCATCCTTCAAATAGGAGCTTATGTGTATATCCTTGCAGTTGGTTCCATCTCTCTACCTCACCGCCAGCTCCCCTCTCCACTAGTGTATCTTCTCTAGTCCATCTTGATTTGTAAGGTAGAGTTGGGACCGTGATGGGTGGGGAGGAAGAAGGCTTCAGGAACTAGAGGAAACTTGTATGCATCATCACTGCCCAGCTGCACCTTGACTGGTCTGTCTCCACCCCGTGACTCCTCTGTAAAGGGGTGATCAATTACCCACCAGTGAGCTTTAGGTCCTTACCCAGCTCTCCCCCTCATTTGTAGTGATGTGATTCTTGTCTTTGATGCTCGATATCTGCTCCCTTTGGCCCCTCTTGATCACACATGCTGGTGTGCTTCTTCCATGCGGGCTTTGCTGTTTCTGCGCTGAATGGCGACTTGATGATCTTGAAGTCTTTGAGACTCCAGACAGTCACTCTTTTGGTAGCTGGACACCATAGTTTTTCTACTCTGTTTGCCTCTGTATCCATTTGTCTTCAGCGATATTGGGAGTCAATTGGTCCATTGATTTTGATTTTTGTTCTTTGATGCCTGATTGTTTCAGTACCTCATGATAGCACAGGCAAGTGATCTTCTTTTATGGTGGGTTTTGTTGCTCCTGAGTTAGATGGCTGCTTGTTTAAAATCATTTGACAAACAAAAAATACAAACAAGAGATTCTCAGAGCCAATAGAAATACAAGGGAAAAAAGACAGAAGAAAATGCTAGCATTCCCTCACAAAGAAATAAACATAAAAAGAATAACCAGTTGCTGTCTTTAAAATTTTTAAATTTACTTTGGCCTATTCAATGAACCCCAAACCACACTCACTGTTGCTGAGCCCGTGTCGGCTTGTAGCAGACCTAAAAGACAGGGAAGCACGCCCTTGTGAGATTTCACGGGAGTAGAAAGTCGAAAGTCCTGTCTTTCTCCCGAGGAGCAGCTGGTGGTTTTGAACAGCTGATCACCAGATCTGCAACCCAATATCTGACTCCTCCTCCACCAGGGCTACCTACTCCTTCAGTGAAGGAGAACCTAAACTGTGGCAGTGCACAGGAGTTCATATTGAGCAACAGACACTATTGCACATTCCGGCATGACCTCTTTAAATGATCACGTGGCCAAAATAGAAAATCCAGGCATGGATAGAACTTTTGACTCAAAACTTCACAGGTAAAAGCTGATCTTTGAGTTACATCTGCACAAAAATGAACAAAATCACTACCATCAAGTCGATGCTCACTCACAGTCACCCTATAGGACAGGGTAGAACTGTCCCTGTGAGTTTCTAAAGTCCACAGATTAGAAGTGACCTGTAGAGTCCATCAGAGGGCACGCAGATAGTCAGACTATTATCCATGCAGAAACAAAGCTGGGTTATTCCACAGGAAGAACAAGAATATTTTCATAATCCATTTTGTGAAAAATGAACCGTGTAAAGTAGGATCCCATTTATCTTAAAAACCATTATCTTGTGCTCCAGAAGGTTTTCAATGACTAGTTTGGGGGAAGGAGATCATCAGGGCTGTCTTCCAAGACTCCCAAAGATGGACTTGAACTTTTAATTTTTCAAGGTAGAAGAATGATTATGGATATTTTATATATTTCTATTAATATATTGCACTGCTGAAATGTTTTATGTGTGCACAAATAATTTTTATCATTAGAAAAAGTACTTGTGAAAGTGTAGGGAGCACTTATTATCCTCCAAAGCACTGTGCCAAGATCTGGGAGAGATGCTAAAGAGATTCAAATAGGTAACTCACACTTTTTCTGAGATCTGAAACATGCAATAAATAAGACAAAGAGTACTGTATAAAATAAAAATCCTGTTACATGTACATGAAGAGCATTTCAGGAAGGAAACAAGGTAGGATTAAAGTAGTAGAGGTAGAATATTTTAATGCATCAATGAATCAAATAAGGTTCTGAGATGTCATTTTGAAAGGACCTTTTGGAAAACTCAGTTTGAGATCAGATACTGGGGTCCTAAAAGAATTCTTCAGTTCGTAAGAAGAAAAGATGGACTGTGTCTGTGCTGGGGAGTGACAAGACTCGTGCTGCATTTTGGAAACATCAATCTGATATGGAGATTGGGAAAGATGATACTGTTAGGCCATTAGATGGAAGATGTTGGAAGAACTAGCTGTTGTGGGCTATGGGAGTGGAACAAAGAAGACAGTGCCTGGACTGTGATAGACATAGGATAGGCTTTGACCAAAACCTCAAGGCATGTGGTCTATGCTGAAAAGTTCTTTGAGATTTGACATTTAAGTTCTGTGGTCCATCAGCCTAACAGACATCCATTTAAAGTCAAGGTCACTAAGAACTGCTAATCACAATCATACATTCAATAGAGAGATGAGAATAAGTATTTGTTGGGTACCTACGCATGACCAAGCCTCACTCTATTTCTTGCCCAGATCAGCGAAAAATGCAAGCAAAATTTTAAGTACCCGCAGCCTCTGGTGTCCTTGTCTCGGCTTCTGGTATCAACCTGGCACGGCCTCTGTTGTCACTGCCAGTACAGGAAGGGCTTTTGACCATGTAACACTGGTGGATATTCACCCTTGATGGTCCTGGGAATTCCCTTTTCCTGCTTCTGAAATGCCTCATTCTTATAGCCAGAGAAATGACAGAATTGATCAATCTCCAAGTTAGAGCCATCTCACTTATTTTCATGGTCCCACTCAGTCATTTGGTGGGACTTATGGAGGCATGGATAGATGTCATATTTAGAAATTTCACTTTACCAAATACTACCTCCACTCTAGTTCCTAATAAAAACTTAACAAGGAGCTCAGTACCAAATGACTCTTCAACAAACCCCCTGCCATCAAATCAATTTCAACTCATACGGGCCTAGAGGGCAAGGTTGAACTCTCCTTAGGGTTTCTGAGACTACGCGTCTTTAGAGAAGCAGGCAGCCTCATCTATTACCCATAGAGAGGCCAGGGAGTTTGAATCACCAACCTCATGGTTATCAGTCAAATGCTTAAGACAGTGAGCCACCAGGACTTCTCCACATAATGAAGGATATTCATTTTTTGAAGATTATGTAAAACCAGTTGTTGCCAAGTTGATTCTGACTAGTGAAACCCCACAAACGTCAGAGTAGAACTGTGTACTACAGGGCTTTCGATGCCTGATCATTTTCTACGTAAATGGCTAGGCCTTTCTTCTGTAGATTTCTTCTGAAATCTATAGGGACTTGAACCTCCAATGTTCTGGTTAGCTGTCCAATATATGAACAATTTGCACCAGCCAGGAACAGTTGAGGAGGTATCAGATACCATGCTAAAAACCCTTGGCGGATGTCCTTAACAGATACTCAAAGCCTAGTCACTAAAACAACAACAAAGAGGCTAAACTCACAGTCACCAAGTAGATTCCAATTCACAGAGACGTTATAGAACAGGGTGGAACTGCCACTGGGGGCATCTGAGACTGTAACTTTTCACAGGAGTAGAAAGTCTTATCTTTCCATCACAGAGCAGCCAGTGATTTTAAACTGCTAATCTCATGGTGTGCAGTCCAATGGGTAACCCACTACACTACCACAATAGATAAAGAAGTATGCAGACACCCATGGTGCTGTCTGACAACCCTGAGGTCGGAATTGCCATCAAAACACGGTAGACAAGCAGAGTAAATCGTGATTCACTCAGCAAGGAATGGGGAGCTTGACCTTGAAGGCTATGTGGGACCCTCCTTCTTTGCTTCATTTATTTCACAAGTATATTCTGAATGCCTGTTGGGCTCCAGGCATGGCCTTACACAGGTGGAACAGAGACAAATATGACAGGCAATGATCCTGCTCTTGGAGACTTACATCCTAGTGGGAGGAGACAATATGGTGAAATCAAAACAGAGACACATGACAGGGAGGGGTAGAGAGGCAACTCTAGGTTGGGTATCAGGAAGGGCTCCTCTGAGGAGCTCATGTGTTCAATGAACAATCTATGCACAAATAAACAGCACTGCATGATCAAAGCCCAAAGCATTCTCGAACACAAGTCTTTGCTTGATTCCTACACTTATATAGTAACAGTCACGACTTAGCTTCATGTAATCCACATGGTTCTATGTCCTTCAATTGTCCTTTGCATAATTGTTTGCAGTGGACAACATTATTCCTTTTTGCTGGGGAAGAAATTGAATCATTTCCTGAAGACCAAATTGTGAGGAAAGGTTGTGGGGATCACATCCGACCTCCATCTCCATACCAATTTAAGACCAATTGCCGCAAGGCAGACGTCAGATATGCCACGGCAGTGCATCTTCTTTGTGCCCCCTTCTGAGGATATTCTGGAATTCCCTCCGCTACTGCTCTACTTCAGATTGGGGACTTCACATTTACTTTGCTGGTGTCTCTTCTTCCTCCTCATCCTGGGACTCTTCTCTGTTTCTCTAAGGATTCTTTTAAACACCAAGGAGTGACCCTTCTGGGCGCTTTTGTCTTCTATCAGACCATACCCCCAAGTAAACAAAGGGTGGTGGCTTGATTCCCTAGTAAAGTGGAGGCTCAGAGTAGATTCCACCTTAATCCTGTTCATTAGCATAACAGAGAACTCCCTCCAAAATGAGATGATAACCACAGGCACAGAAGTTATAAATTACAATACGTCACAAAAGAGATTTTGGCTGGAAGGACTAGCTGAAGAAATTTCACTTTATGGCTATGTGCTCAGATGTCTCCTGCAATCTTAGCACGTACAGTTCCAAAGAAATAGGTTTAAGCTGGCGACCTTGGTATCAGAACATGGTAAATAAAGTGACTGGAGAATGTGAGGACTTGACAGTGAACAATGATTGGCAGAATCATGCCATTCTACCTCGCTGAGATAAGCTGCCCCTTCTTTGCCGCATTCGGACAAGGACGTACCAACTTCCATGTTTTCACAGATGGAAAAGAAGATATTGGGGAAAGTGAGAGGTAAAGGAAGGAAGTCGCAGAGAGAGCTGGCTTAACAGCACACTGACCAGAACGCTATGTGGTCAC
>PVJH01019916.1:0-41719 GCA_004026705.1 Nesogale talazaci | reverse complement strand
CCCCCCCGCCCCGGGAGTGAGCGATATGTAGATCACTATGATAACTTCCCACTTTCTTTCCCACCTTACCCTTTCCCTCCTCGTTTGGCTGCTCTCAATATTGGGTGTGAGGGGTTTATCTGTCTTGGATTCCCCGTGCTTCCAGCTGTTATCTGTACCCGTGCACATGCTTTGGTCTAGCAGGATTTAAGGTAGATTTGGGGTCATGAGGGTGAGGGGATGGGGAGGGTGAGGAAGCATTAAAGAACTATAGGAAAGTTGTATGTTTCATCCATGCTCTACTGCACCCTGACTAGCTCATCTCCTTACTGTGACCTTTCTGTAAGGGGATGTCCAATTGCCTAAAAATGGGCTTTGGGTTTCCCCTCTGCATTCCCCCCCACCCCCCCATTCACAATTATATGATTTTTTCTGGTGCTGGGTCTTTGATGCTTGATACCTGACCCTGTTGACACAAATGTGGGCTTTTTTTGCTTCTCAACTAGATAGACACTTGTTTTTCCTCAATCCATGAAGACTCCAGATTCTATCATGGTCTTGTTTTGATGTGTATAGCAGTCTGATAGACTTCTGTCTGTTGATCTTGTAAACTGTCACTCTGCCATCATCCTCTATTTCTTTGAGTACTCCCCTCGTGGACTTTTTTCAACCAGTCTTGAAAAATATATGTAATCCATCTGTGTGCACAAAGAAGATAACAAGACCATTTCAGGGAAGGAAAGTGCTTATAAAAAGATGACGTGGAGGTAGAAACAGGAAATATGGTTGCAAAGTGTAATTGATGTCCTAAGCTCATACATGAGGCATAAGGGTGGTAATCAGACTGAAGTAGCAGATATGAGTCTTTGTACAGAATAAGGAATATGGATTTTATCTTGTAAACATCAAGAACTACAAAAGGGGACAGAGGACTACCAAAGAGGAGAGAGAAAAATCAAATGTGGGTAAAATGTGCTCAGCTTGACCAAGGTAAATTATGCTACTAAGAAGTACAAGCATATCCAGTAAATGCTAGGATATGCATAATTTCACAATAAAGCAGCAATCAGCTAATATAGGTGCTAGCACATGTATGTGTATATTGACATAAGTCGTGATTACTGCTGTTGAATGTGGCCATTGAGTTAGCTTGAGTTAGCCGTGGCTCTATAAACAAAAGAACCGAACACCACCCAATCCTCCACCTCCCTCACAATCGTTACCTTTGAGTGCATTGCTACAGCCTCAATGTCAATCATCCCCTGGATACTCTCTTCCCTTTTCCAGGGACTGGTATCTCCTGATAACATGCCTTGAGTTGTTGCTCTGTTTCCCACGGAGTTGACTCTGATTCCTTAGGAACATGTGGGACAGGGTAGAACTGCCCTTGTGACTTTGTGAAAAGGTAACGATAGGAGGAGATGTCTTTCTCCTATTGTGAGGAATAGGTGAGATAAGGTAAAGGCAGTGCTTCATATGAGTTCTTGGCACTTATTTAGCATTTAGCATTTATTTTCATTTCTAAGGGTGCAATGTCATGTTTGATGAGACTATAATGCATGCTATTCACTCACTACAAGTTGTTACTGATATAAGCCCAACTAATTATGTCCGTCTTTTCAGGGGTAATCTTACTTTTGAAAGTTATGCTGCCTGATGTGACCCCACCACACCGAGGCAACACATTAAGGGCATGCAACAGAGGAGCAGGGGGAACAGAGCAAGGAAGTCCCAAGGGAGTATCCAAAATAGACTTTGGGACCAGGGTGTGCCGCTCTATAAGATTCAACCAGAAAACACTTCTAAAGCTTAACAAACATTCCTTGAACTAAAAAAAAAATGTTGCATGGAATTCATGTTAAAGGACGATGTCTCAAATTTTGGAATCTCACATAGCTCTCAGAAGGTAGTAGGGAGAATATTTTTGTGTGGAATACAATAATGTCATGGATTGAATTGTGTCTCTCTCCGAAACTATGTGCCAACTTGACTGGCCCATGACTCTTTGGTGTGGTTGAATCTGGAGTACAATGTCTGAAGTAGAAGTGACAAAGTCTTGCCACCGTCTGTTCTAAAAATCATTAAGGTACTGCCTTCAAGAGACTTTTTTGTTTGTTCTTCTGTCAATTTGTGGTCTTTTCACTATTTTTCACCACATTATATTTAAAATGGATGAATTATTCTGCCTTTCTTACTCATTGTCCAAGTTTCACATGCTGTTGTTATGTGCCATTGAGTTGGTTCTGACCCATAGCAACTCCATGTAAAACAGAACAAAACACGGCCTGATCCTGTGCCATGCTCACAATTGTTCCTATGCCCGAGCTCATTGTTGTATCCACTGTATAAATCCAACTCCTCTTCCTCTTTTTCACTGCCCGTCCACTTGAGCAAGCATGATGTCTTTCATAAAGGACTGATCTCTCTTGATATGCCTAAAGATGAAGTCTTGCCATCGTTGCCTCTAAGGAGCATTCTGGCTGTACTTATTCCAAGACAGATTTGTTTGTCCATTTAGTAGTTCATAGTACTTTCCGTATTCTTTGCCAGCACCACAAGTCAAGTGCACCCATACTTTTTGGGTCCTCTTTGTTCAATGTCCAACTTTTATATGCATACGAGGCTATGGAAAACACCATGGCTTGGATCAACCATACCTTAGTTCTCAAAGTAATCTCTTTGCTGTCTATACTCAGAAGAGGTCTGGTGCAGCAGATTTACCTAATGCAATATGTCTTTGAATTCTTGACTGCTGATTCCAGAAGCATTGATTTGAGGATCCAAACAAGAAAAAAAATCCTTGACAACTTCAATCTTTTCTCTATTAATTAATGCAATTACAAGGAATTTGGTCTTCGTGGAATTATAATGCATTCCAAAGGCTGCAATCTTTGATTTTCATCAGCAAGTGCTGCAAGTTCTCCTCAATTTTGTCAAACAAAATATGTCATGTACATCCCACAGATTGTTAATAAACTTTCCCCCAATCCTGATGCCACATTATTTTTCATATAATCCATCATCTTTGATGATTTGTTTAACATAAAAAAAGAACAAGTATGGTGAGAGGATACAGCCCTGACTAAACACCTTTCCTGATTTTAAACCATGCAGTAGTCTCTTGTTCTCTTCACGGCCTCTGGGTACCTGTACAAGTTCTGTTTGAGCACAATGAAATGTTTTGGTATTCCTGTTCTTCTCAAGATGATTCATGGTTTGCGTGATCCATGCAGCCAAATGCCTTGACATAGTAAATAAAACACAAGTAAACATCTTTCTAGTATTCTCTTTTCTTGGATTTCAACCAAGAACCATCTGACATCAGCAATAGTATCTTGTTTCACATGCTCCTCTGAATGAGCCCGAAGCACTGGCACTTCTCTATCAATGTACTGCTGTAATCATTGTTGGATCTTTAGCGAAATTTTATTTTCAGGTAATAGCAATGATACTGTTTTATAGTTGAGTACTCTGTGGGGCCACCTTTCTTTGGAATGGGCCCAAATATGGATCTCTTTTGGGTCAGTTGGCTAAGTAACTGTCTTCCAATTTTTCTGGCATAGATGAGTGAGTGCTACCACTTCATCAGCTTCATCAGCTTGTTGAAACATTTCAATCAGTATCTTGTCAATTCCTGGATCCTCATTTTTGGTTAATGTATTCAGTGCAGCTTGAACTTCTTCCTTCAGCACTATTGGTTCTTGCTTATATGCTACCTCCTGAATGGGTGGAATGTCAACTAATGTGAGACAAGTCAAAATGCCACAGTATGGGTCAAGTACACCTTAGTCTTCAAGGTGACTAGTTGTTCTTTAACACCTTAAAGAGGTCTGCGCAGGAAATTTATCCAATGCAATACAGCATTCGATGCCCCTCCCCACTTTTACCAGTTTTATTGGCCGTCCACCTGTCATATAATTCAAGAGCGCAATCACATCAACAAGTATTGCACCATCATCACCACAATCAATTTTAGAACATTTTCTTCTTCCTTGTAATCATTGCTATTACTGTAATTATTTTTTAAATTGTAGCAAAAATATACCCAACAAAATATTTACCAGTTCGACAATGTCTACATATTGCTGATTATACAGTCATTGATTATACTCTGCACTGTGCAACTATTGCTGATATTTCTTGCCAAATTATTCCATCACCATTAGCATAAACTCAAGGTCCCTTAGCAAAAATGCTTAGTCCTTTAAACATGGCAACCAGTTGGGCATTTAAGTCCTTCACTACAGCTTCGATCAGTCTTGTTTGTAGAAGAAAGCAAAATGAAATCCTTCATAAGCACACCTTTTATCACAATGTTATCCCTTGCTCCAGTTGTGTGGATTTTTGTTTCCTGGACATTGTTACAATCTATATTGAAGGCAGCAGTCTTTTATCTCCAGCAGTAAGTACTTCAAGTCCTCTTGGTTTTCAGCCAGGAAGGTTGTGTCATCTGCATATAATAGGTTAAGAATCCATCCTCTAAACCCAATGCTTTGTTCTTCTTCATAGAGCCCATCTTCTCAGATTATATGCTCAACATGCAGATTAAATAGGTCTGGTGAGAAGATACAATCCTGATGCCCATTGCTCCTGACTTTAAACCATGCAGTATTCTCTTCTTATGTCCTCATCACTGCCTCTTGATTCACATACAGGTTCCTCATGAGCACAATGAAGTGTTCTGGAATTCTCATTCCTCTTAAAACTATAATGAGTGATGGTTCACAGCGTCAAATGCTTTGTAGGGAGAGGAAGTACAGAAAACTGAATGAAGGTTGAACATGATAGAGGGACAGGAGGAAAGTAAAAGGAAATAAAGGAAAGAACTAGGAGGCAACAGACAGTTATACAGATGTAAGCATAGGCATGCACATATGTAAGTATAAAGATAGGAATATAGATCTATTTACATATATTTATAGATTAAGTACTAATGAAACAGACATTGGGTCTTCGCTCAAGTCTTTCCTCAATGCAAGAACGCTTTTTTTCTACTTACCTGACATTCTGCGATGCTCACCTTTGCAACATAATTGCTGAACGCAAAATTGGGGCAGCTGAACCCCCCGTGGTACAGCGGTTGTGTGTGGGACTGCGGTCCACAGGGTTGGCGGTTCAAATCCAGCAGAGCTCTTCAGGAGCAAGGCTGGGCTTTCTACTTCCACCAGGGCAGTGATGTGAAAAAAAGAAAAGAAAAGAAAACATGGGGCATAAATGAATGTGGTGAAGAAAGCTTATGGTGCCCAAATATAAAGACTATATTATCTGAGGTCTTCAAGGCTTGAAAATAAACAGGCGGCCATCTAGCAGGGAAGCAACAAGTCTCCATATGATCATAGAGTGTCAATGGGATCAATTTAAGGCATCCAAAGACCCTGAACAAGCAACAATTTCAACGTGAATGGGGGTGTTCAGAGTGGAGAGCCAAATCCCACCTGTAGACAATTGGACAACCCCTCTCAGATGGGTCACGAGGAGGGGACCAGCCAGCCAGGGTGCAGTACTGCACTGATGAAGCATCCAACTTTCCTCTAGTTCTTTAATGCTTCCTCCCCCACTATCATGACCCCAGTTCTATCTTACAAATCTGCCTAGACCTGAGCATGTACACTGGTACAGATAAGAGCTCTTAATACACAGAATCCAGGACAGATAAACCCTCCAGGACCAAGAATGGGAAAAGCAATGCTATGAGGGTAGGGAGAAGGTGGGGGGAGAAGAGGGAGTAAAAGGTAACAGGTTGTATAATTGATGTACAACCTCCTGGCCCCCTTTGTAGGGGGACGGACAATAGAAACGTGGGTGAAGGGAGACAGTGGACAGTGTAATATGAAAAGAAATATGATTTATAAATTATCAAGGGTTCACAAGCGAGCCGGGTCAGGAGGGAGGGGAGAAAAAGGAGCTGATACCAAGGGGTCAAGTAGAAAATGTTTTGTAAATGATGAAGGCAATCATTGTACACATATGTACAAATGTGCTTGATGCAATTGATGTATGAATTGTTGTAAGAACTGTAAGAACCCCCAATAAAATGATTCATTAAAATAAAATATAAAATGCTTCTGGTACTATCCTATACTTCTAGGCAGGTGAGATTGATACTTTTCATAAATAACCATGAACATTCATTTTTGTACAATAATTATAGTTCTGAGAATTTATCCTCAGGACATCCTCCAAAAGAGGAATAAAGTATATAGCTGTATATGAGAATCTTTCTGGTAAAATGTTTATTATGTTTATATGTGAAATGTCTACTAATTATAATAATACAAAGTTAAGATCAGTCAATAACAAGAAATCCACTAAGTAAATTATGGCACTAATGGTACTATAACTGGCATCAATAGATTGTATGAAATTTCTTTAAAAAATAAATATGGAAACTATGCCATTATGGAAAAATATCTGTTACATAATGGTAAGCAAATAAAAGCAGAAAACAAAAGCAAAAAATGCTTTGTATAGCTAATAAACCTTTCTCTGGGATTCTCTCTTGTCAGCCAAGATCCATCAGAAATCAGCGGTGATATACTTTCCTTCCATTCCTCTTCTGAATCTGGCTTGAATTTCGGCCAGCTACCTATCGGACTGCTGCAACCAGTCATGAATTCTCCTCACCAGAAAGTTACTTCCAGGTGAGCTGAATGATATTTCTTGATAATTTTTGTATCCTATTGGATGATCTTTCTTTGGAATGAGCACAATTATGGATCACTTCCAGTTGATTTGCCTGACAACTGTCTTTCAAATTTTGTAGCAGAAACCAATGAGTTCTTCCAGCACTACATCTGTTTTTCAATGAGTATGCTATCAAGTCCTGGAATGTCCTTTTTCATTAATGCCTTTACTGCATTTCGAACTTCTTCCTTTAAAATAATTGGTTCTTGATCTACCTCTTGAGATGGTTCTGCTATCTCATGAGATGGGTACATTAGAAGGTTGGTTTTATGGTCAAGTGAGATAATGCATGCACCCATAAAAATAATATTATTTCCATTTTGCAGATAAGAAAACTGAGGCATAGAGTATACATGGAACCTGCTCATGTTCACACTGTTACTAAGTGATAGAGTCCAGATGAAATACAGTTTTTTTAAACCAGGGTTTCATGAATCATTGCTTTTGTTAATTTGCAACCCCCTCCCCTCACCATAGTAGTTCAGTAATGGGATGCCAGAAAGATAGTCTGCAAGTGCTATTCAGAAGCCTACTGTTGCAAAAAATTTCAGAAGTCATTGAACACACTGTTGTAGGAATTTTCATTTCTCTGTGTGTCTGGCAGAATTAAAAAGAGGTAATGGTTGGTTTGGATCATGCTAAGCTCTGGATTAAAATCTGAAGCATTTAGTGAAATTAACTCAGAGATTTGTTGTCATAGTTGAGGGGTATATAACAGCAAATCTTATCCCAGCTCAAAACTATTCTTCTAGAAAGTCTACGCTGCACCCAGGTAGACAGGTAATTGGAAGCCACGTGGACCGAGCTGGGCCAGCATATCACATGCTGCCTGCTGGAGAGGCCCAGGTAGGAGGGAGGACAGGTAGAGTAACAAAAGTGGCCTTGCTCTTTTACAGTTTCTGAGTATGTCTTTAGAAAAGCATAACTCCCCTTCTGCCTCCTTTTCTTAAATTAAAGAAGTACTTGCCCATGGTTAAAAAAAATGTACAAAAGGGAATACAGTGAAAAATCCTTTCCCACCCACAGCCTCCTTTTCCCTCTCCAGAGGCAACCTTTGTTACCTATTTCTTGAATTTGCTTCCAGAAATATTTTATGCATAAAAGCATGTATTCTTTTTACATAAAAGCTGTGTGTATACTTTTTGAAAAATACATACATGGAAACAAATTGTACCCACTTCCTCCTGTCTCTTTAACTCTTGGCAGAGTTACCATAGATGGTGTACATGGTGCTTGGCCGAAAGGAGAGTGGGGGCTGAAATTCAGCCCCAAGCCACTTAAGAAACTGTGCTCTCTAGCTGGGTGCTGTGTCTACCTGGAAAACAGCAGCATTGAAATATCTGTATAAGAGTATAGTCTTAGGCTCTGGATGTGTACATATCAGCTGCTGCAGAATAATTTTCTGTATTGAGTGAATGTAATGAATTAACTAATTTTCTATTGGTTATTCTAATTTTTGCTCCTTGGGGGGAAAAGGCTACAACAAAGTTTCTTGTCTAAACCAGGGCTTCAAACAGTTGTATTTCAGTTCAAACACCTATTAAGGATGTGCCTTTCTGCCCCAAATATACTGAATCAGAATACACATTTCGATAAAATTTCCTGAGGGGGATCTCAGGTCTCCAGGTGTTTCTTGGGTACACAGGGTTAAAACACAGAGTCTGGCTCAGCAGATCTGAGGAGAAGACGCTCAATCTCAGCGGGAATGAAGCCTTGTCAGCATCTCTGTGGACTCGAGTGAGCACACCTGAACCGCGCGTCTGGATGTGCCCTTTCTGAGATTCTGTAACATTTCATTTCCAACGAGAACTGGAATGAGGTCACTTAAAATGATCTGAACTCCAGAGTAATTTTCTTCTTTACTTTTTGTAAACAGTATTTCAAACTGCTCATTCATTATTAGCCTTGATAATTAACTTCCAGCTGCTCTAGGAAGTGTTGGCTTGCTCCTCTTGGGTCCTAATCACCCGCAGCAGGTACCTTTCCTCTTGACTAGCGGTCCTCACTGTTTCTTGAGTTGTTTCTGCCAGCATGGTTCAAGCAATGCTCTTTCCTGTCCTTGAAGAGATTCTTATTTACTGAAGCGCAGGAGATCCAAATGTTCCCATTGATGGGAGGGTGTGGTTCGCTCACCTACTCTGAAGACCTTCACTTGCTTGCTATTAAATATCAATCAATAAAAAATAAACCAATAAATCCAAAGTACACAGAGACTCAAGTGAGGTGTGTGTGTGTGTGTGTGTGTGTGTGTGTGTGAGATCACTGCCCTGGTGAGAGTAGGAACCCCAGCCTTACTCCTGGAGAGCTGCTGCTGGATTTGAACCGTCAACCCTGTGGGCCGCAGTCCCGCACACAACCACTATGCGGCCGGGGCTCAGCCAAGTGAGGTTTTTTTCTGAAAAAAAAAAATCATTTTATTGGGGGCTCATACAACTCTTATCACAATCCATACACCCATCCATTTGTATGCAGAGCACATTTGTAGATTTGTTGCCATCATCATTCTCAAAACATTTTCTTTCTACTTAAGTCCTTGGTATTAGTTTCTAATTTTTTTCTCCTCCCCCCCCCCCTTCCTCATGAACCCTTGGTCATTTACAAATTATTATTATTTTGTCATATCATACACTGTTCGATGTCTCCCTTCACCCACTTCCCTGTCATCCATACCCCAGGGAGGAGGTTACATGTAGATCCTTATAATCATTTTCCCCTTTCTACTCCACCTTCCCTCCACCCTCCTAGTATCGCCCATCCCACCACTGGTCCTGAAGGGATCATCTGTCTCATGAGGGGTGTTATGTAAATGAATTTTTATTCTTGGAGGTAAGGCAGGACTTTTTCAATGAACAGAATGGTGTTTAAAATCTTGGGTTTATAACTCTCAATAATAAAATGCACATAAAGCAATGTGCACATAGCAAGCAATCAGTAATTAGAATAATGATACTGCTGCTGCTAATGACAGTGATCTACTCTAAGTGAATGGCTAAGTAAGTTGATGGGTTTGGGGGACTGTGTTGGGTAGGCTTGTTATGCCAACATGGCCACAGAAGATAGGTAGGTCTGTTGTGACAGCACTGCCGATGAACACACGGGATGAACTGAAGGACGGAGATAGGAAGGGCTCAGTGAGTTCCGTGCTTGCTCTTTTGCTCTTGGGTCTTCGGACCAGCCAGCTGCCTTGTTCATGCTGTGCCTCGACCTCCAAGCTACACTACCTGTGGGACACCTAATCGGTGGACTGTGTAGCTGTGAGTTGAGGTTCCTTCAAGCCCTGCTTTGCCACACTCCTGAAATATACATCCCTTGAACTGGGGACTGTTGGACTCTGTCATCTGGCTGACTGTTGGCGACCTGCTTTGCTGTTTGCTGCTTATGGCCAGATAGCTTGAATTGTTCTACAGAGGACTATTTGACAGCCCTCAAGACTCCAAGAACTGCCAGTCTACTAGCTGTCTCACGCAAGTGAATTGCACGGAGCCATTTGTACTGCTTTATAGATTAGTTAAGTGTTTATTTCTTATTTTATATATCCTTCTAGCTATATAAGTATATAAGGAGAATTACTAGTGTTCTGGTTTTGTTTCTCTAGAGAACCCTGTCTGACACAGGAGCTATACTAACTGTTCTACAATGTCAGCTGAGTCTACCTGTGAAACCACCCCATATTGTAAGCATCATAATTCTAGTTTAGAGACAAAGCTGGAGAAGTGAATGAATTTATTAAAAACTTCTCGGCTGCTGGAGGGCAGGATTAATGCCTATGCTATATTCTGTAACAGGCAAATTGATGTTCTTCCTAGACATGTATAATAAAAATTTTATTAAAGGAAGTCAGCAATGTTTCAGTGGCATTCCGGCCTCTGATTTGGCCCCTGGGTGGTACGAATGGATTATTCTCACCTGCTAACCTCCAAGTTTGCAGTTCAAACCCACCCAGCAGCATTATGGGAGAAGGGCTTGGTGATCTGCTTCCATAAAGATTATAGCTAAGGACTTGCCATCAGTAGGAATCAACTTGATGGCAATGAGACTGTTTTTCTTTTTTTGGGTTTTCATAGTTTTATTTGAGTAGTTTGTAGCCATCATCATGTTTGATCCTGAGAGGCAAGCAAGGGAGAGGAATCTCTTGGACCCATTTTAGAGCTTGGGACAAGGACGACACAGCAGCTGTTGGCTGACTCCGGGTCACAGCTGGGGGAGAAGAGCATGAGGCCAGGTCCCAGGCAAGAGCAGAGACTGTTTTTCTTTATTCAATTCGAGTAGTGTGTTATATAGGTTCGTTCTCTGTTTTCTAAAGATCACTTCTTTTTGACCAAGGTGCACATACCATTTTAATTTTAACAGTCGTTTTGTTCAGTGACAATATAAACGATGGCTAGTTAGGACAACAGGTTTAATAACAAGGAACTATAGGTATTTGAAGAATCAATAAAATAGCCCTCGTGAAGAAATGTTTGATCTATGACTATTGTCACGATGAAGTACTTTGCTCATCTTCTCTGTAGCCCTGCGTAGTTTACTGCATTTTATCTATTTTCGTGGTGTGTACTTCAGGCCTAAAGGAACTTTCCTTTTTTTCATTTTCCTCTGTATTCATCTTTCCACCTGGACATGTATCAGGCTCTTAATTCCTTCCTCCGTTCCTCAATGGGGTCTAGACAGCTTATTTCTCTTATCTCTTTCTAACTCCTTGGTTGTAGATTTTCCTGCTATCTCTCTGTGTGAGAAATGTGACTTGCAGGACCCCATTTGGGGCAGGAGGAAATATGATAAGGCAACCGAGGGCGGCATGTGGCTGTGAAGCTTGCCTATTTGGAAAGTTTCCAGGGTTGGCATTTGTGCTCCTGATGATAGCCTTACCCTCGGACTGGGATTATCAGTTATAGGTGTCTTTATAACTTGTGTGATGTAGACATGTTCTTATTTACCATTTCTAAGCAATATCATCCTCCTTTTTTGATGGCTTTAACTCTGCCTCTTGATAGGGAGGTACCTGGGTGGCATAAATGGTGACGTGTGCAAGTAGGTGAAAGTTGATGGCTGGAAACTACTCGATGGTGCCCCTTGAGACAGATCTGGGTATGTGACTCCAAAAGGTCACAGGTTGGGAAGGTTTGAGTAGTTCTACTCTGCGTACGTGAACACGCTGTGCACCAGAATAGATTGGATGGCAAATAAAAACAGTAGTATCTGTGCTGATTGGGCCAAAGGATGCACATTTAGCCTTCCTCGTGCTTCGTTAAAGGTTTAACGTTGGTGCCATGTAACTACTTAAAATGAAAGTTAAATGCACCTATCCAACAAATATTTATGGGGCGCTCTTTGTGCGTGATGTGAGGTGGTGTATGAAATGCAATGGTCTGGTCTATTTATGAGTAGGGTTGCCAAGTAAAACATGGGATGCACAATTGAATTCAAGTTTGGATAAAGAATGAATAATATTAATTTGTGATCCTCTGCTGAATTGAAAGGTTGGCAGAAGAAACAGCTGGAAAACTGCTTCCATAAGGATTATATCTAAAATGGAACAATTCTATTCTGTACAATATGAGGTTGTCCTGAGTCAGCCTTCGCATAAGGTCAATGGGTTTGTTTTCTGTCTTTATTTCCCATGTAATATGTCGAACATATGTATACTAAAAAAAATTGTTGTTTACCTGAAATTCCTGTACTCAAAATTTCTAAATCTGGCATCCTAATTGTAGGCGACTGACATATAGATGAAAAATGACATTTTAGCAGGGTAAACACTTTGACAGGGACCTTCAAATCATCCTAGCAATTACCTCTGCAGTATTTGTCATGAACAAACTCTGACAAGGGATAAAGAGGCAGCTTGACAATAAGACTCCACTTCCAGGCTGCTGGGTCAAAGAACTAAGACTGTTGCAATTCCTTACCCTTTCATCCATGGGGAACAGGAAGCCCAAGTTTGTGAAGGACCTGTGTAATTCAATATGTAGAATAATTAAATCCTTCTTGCTGCAGCCCTCATCCCCAAAGAAAGTCCCTAAGAGGTGGTTTGGGGTTGGAGAAGGGGATATTGGCACATGAAATGCCTACTGGGCCAGGTATTTATTTTACCATCTCAGTTTCCACAGCACTTCTAGCTATTAAATAGCCTCTGCTGTTGGCGGCCATCAAGTCTATTCCAAATCATGAGAGCCTCAGACATGCAAAATAGGATTTTCCAGAAACACTCATTTTTTTCTTTTTTGCAAATGAATGAAGTCATAGTGATGTTGTTGTAAACAAACTCTGCAGTACAATCAGAGTGTCTAACCTACAAAGGTAAGGGTGGACGTTCCAGTAGAATTACATGGTTTAGATGTATTTTACAGTTCTTAAAAAAACATTTTATTGGGAGCTCTTACAGATATAGCATTCCATAGTTGAATCACATTGAGCAATATTGTATAATTGCTACCACAATCAGTTTCACAACACTTTCTTTTTTCTTAAATTCATGTATATCGGCTCTCCTTTGTCCCCTGCCACCCCCACCATAACCCCCAGGAACCCTTATTTATTTATCTTTGCTTTATCTTACACCTTCCAAGATATCCATTCACATCCAATTCTGTTGTTCGCTCCCCTCTGGTTGTCAGGCTATCGTCTTCCCCTTCGCCCCCATCCCACCTCCTTCCTGTACTCTTAGGGAACCATTATTCCTGTTACTGTTTCTGAAGGGTTGTCTATCTTGGCTTTCCTGTACCACAGTCTGAATTTACCATCCCTTCTGTGTGGCCCTTCTGAGAGGGACCGTTCAGTTATCTTACAGGTGGGTTTGGTGTCTCCATTACATCCACATTCCTTCAGAGTGACTTGGCTGCTTTTCTTTGAACTTCTGATACCTCTTCCTGTTGATACCTCATGATCACACATGCTAGTGTGCTTCTTCCATGTGGACTTGTTTACTTCCCTGATAGATGGCCACATGTCTAACTACAAGTCTTTTAGATCCTCCACACTATATCTTTTAATAGCCAGGCACCATCAGCTTTCTTCATCATATTTGCTTATGTGCCCATTTTGTCTCCAGGGATTGTGTTAGGAAGGTATCATGCAATGCCAAATTATTAGAACAAACAGTTCTTGTATTGCGGTAAGATTTCAGCAGACATCCAAAGTTCATCTGCTTCCTGCTGTATTTGCATATTTATGTATAAATAAATAAATACACATCTATCTATCATCTATAATTTTGTTTAATTTTTTCCTTTCTTCTTTTTCTTTTCTCTTGCCCCACTAGCATGTTTACCCATCATTCACCTCATAGCAATTCCTCTCAGATATAATTTGATTGATCAAACATGACCAAAAAAAGCTATACCCCTCCTTGCCATCAAATTTAGAACCCTTACTATTTCCCTGTCCCCATCATTATGAGATATCCTTATCACCTCTTTCCTCCTCTCCCAGGATCCCCCCACTTCCTTAGGAAGCAATGGTTCTATTGCTGTCTCTGTAGGATTGCCTATCTATACAGGATATTATTTATACAGGAACACCTTTTGGAAGCAGATCACCAGGGCTGTCTTCTGAGGTGACTCTGTGTGGGTTGAAACTGTTAACTTTTTGCTGGTAGTCCAGTGTTTAACCCTTTGTTCCATCAGCTAAACACCTATTTATTTGTTCAACACCTACAGAACTAAAAATGCTTTGTTCTTGGTGACCTAGGAAACCGGGGGAAATAGACAAGGCTACTGTGTTCAACAATAATTCTAATTCAATTTTGAGCCTCCACATAGACTCAGCCTCCACTGAATTCTCTATGACCATTAACTAACTGGTGGTATGAACCTTGCCCTCAGGTAAAGTATGTTAGAAAATGAATCAGTCTCACTCCTCTACCCAGTACAAGGAAAGGGAGTCTAGCCTTTAGGGACTTGTACCCTTGATGTAACTTTAGGTGCTGGAATCCAAGAGGTCATGAGTCATATCCTGATTGTCTTGATGGGAGGGTCTTGAACCAATCTTATAAGCTCTTCTACCTAGCATAGTGCATGTGTACCAGTCACGATCACGTTCCCTGTTCTCTAATCCTGTGTGCAACTGCGATGTATTCGTGTGTCACTGAACATGCTTTGTGACAGTTTCCCATGCACTGCCATGTCCTATTTAAGGAGCTGGTTTCCAGTAAATCTTTGGATGCCATTATGACCTTGTTCTGATGATCTCCCTCATGCAGATAATGTATCTTTGTTCTGCTTAAGACTTAATAGAATATGTCCCTATACATTATGTATGGCTGTGGAGTCTTTTCTGTCCCCTCCAAGAACCCCTAGTCGCACTCCTTTGGAGTTTGTGTAGGTCTGCCCACTGCGAGGCCAGCAGTTCGAAGCTCTCAGCTGCTCTATGAGAGAAAGATAGGTTCTTTACTCTCTTAAAAATTTAAAGTCTTGGAAACCCAAAGGGTCGCTATGAGTTAGAATTGACTCAATGGTCATGAATTTTTTTTGTCCCCTACAACAGTGTGTGCATTTCTGAGGAGGCAGCAACAAGGGTGTAGGTAAAAAAGCAAAACACCTATAAAAGTCCCATCATTTCCAGCAGGCTTAAAAGAATAAGAAACATCAACCAACAAAGACCCGACCTTGGTGTTCACAAGATTCGGCCTTGACACTAGAACTGGGGAGCAGAGTAAGTGCTATGTACAAATTTGCCTAGGGAATGTGATTGTCAAGCTCAGTCTTCAAGCTCTGGCAATTTAGTGGGTGTAGAGAAGGAAAAAAAATCATTGCCAAAGGATGAATAAAGTATTTGAACACATATTTTAGTATCCTAGGTGTACTCATGTCCACGTATGAGTGTTTGTGTGTATGCATTAGAAGGAGAAGTGGGGTGGAAAGGAGAAGAGGAGATTATTCCAGAGGTTGGAAGAAGAAAGGTGCTCAACTGACTAGACCTAAGACAGGAAAACTGGTAGAGGAGGCTGGTCCATAAAAGTAGGGCAAAGTCGAGGTTTGCCATACTATGTTGGACAGCTCAAGAGCTGGTCTACTTTTGAATGAATTACATGGGGATTCAAAAATGCTTCACAGAAGTTACATTCTTGTAATCATCTTCTGCCAGAGGCTTCTAGCAGGTGGTATATTAGGAAAAATATTTACATTAAAGAAGAAAAGAGCCATTTTATTTTCCTCCAAATCCGTGCTGTACGTTCATTGCCTTATGGAAAATTTCTTTATGCTTGGCCCTCTATCTTGCATGAAAATCTAAATCATGACCACCAGAATCAGTAACTGCATTCTTTAGGTACAGCAGGAAAATACATCATTGTTGGGTTATTTTTATTAAAGTATTTTGCAGAGCCTAAATTTCTTTATTTGAAATCCACAGAAATGCTAAAGGCCAAGATCCTAAAAAATGAGAATTATTTATGTGTAATCTTTTTGGTTCTCTCTCTTTTGCTCCTTTCCTTTTCTCATTTATCTTGCTGATTATTTGAACATTGTCTGTTTAGTTGTAATGATGTCTGTTAATCAACTGGTCTTTATGACTCTTAATTCAATATCATAGAAAGAAATTAGTTGATTATATTTCCCCTCTTTGTGGGGACCAGGAAAGATGGGAGTTTTATACCTGTTTTAGGAGGAGAGAGATATGCAATTCAAACATTTCTTTGTTTGTTTGACTGCTTATTATTTATTTATTTATTTATTAAATCATTTAATTGGGGGCTCACACAACTCTTATCATGATCAATACATATGTCAATTGTATGCTGATCACATTTGCACATTTGTTGCCATCATCATTCTTGAAACACCTTCCACTTAGACCCCTAATATCAGATCCTCATATTTCCCCTCCCTCCTCCCTTCCCTCCCCATGAACGCTTAATAATTTATAAATTATCATTATTTTGTCATATCATACCCTGTCTGATGTGTCCCTTCACTCACTTTCCTGTTGTCCATACCCCAGGGAGGAGGTTATATGTAGATCTCTATAATTGATTCCTCCTTTCTACTCCACCTTCCCTCCACCGTCCTGGTATTACTACTCTCACCACTGGTCCTGAAGGGCTCATCTGTCCTGAATTCCCCATGTTTCTGACTCCTATCCATACCAGTGTAAATCCCATGGTCTAGCTG
The DNA here is from genome assembly GCA_004026705.1 of Nesogale talazaci. Lineage (NCBI taxonomy): Eukaryota > Metazoa > Chordata > Mammalia > Afrosoricida > Tenrecidae > Nesogale > Nesogale talazaci. Next base: position 24,950 of record PVJH01019916.1, on the reverse strand, counting down.
GATTTGTCTGGTAGAATTGGTATCATGATAGCGGATGGGAGGAAGCATTTGAGAACTAGAGGAAAGTTGCATATTTCATTGTTGCTACATTGTACCTTGACTGGCTCATCTCCTCCTTGTGACCTCTCTGTAAGGGGATGCGATTCAAGCATTTTATTAAATACATCTTTATTTAACCCTAATCAGGACTAAGACAAAATAAAGACAATCATCAGGATGAAGGGAATCATCTGTATGAAACCATAATATTGCTCAAAGGATTCATGGTCCATGTGGCTAATTAATTGGTGGAAAAAATCAAAACCATCATTGGTGGCAGAAAACTAACCCATGTTGTAAGCAAGACTCCAGAAGCAGGGTGAAGACCCTGATTAGGAAACACATATAACTGCAGATTAGAAACGTTTACAGGATTGGTTCTGGGTCATCCGACCACCTGGCTAGTTGATGGTCAGGGTTGGACTCATGAACCTATGGTCCAAGCATCTCACTTCCATTAAGGCCATGTCCAGATAAGGCCTCTGAGGTGACAACTTCTTGTCTGGCTAAGGGAATTGTAATCTACTTTTTAGCACACTCTGCTTGAAGATAAAGTTTTTAAAAATACTATTAGTTAATGGTCAGAATGAACTCAAAGTGGTTGAAATTATGTCAATACTCAAAAGGGAGGGAGCTCTCCCGGTGAATTCTTGCCTTCCCCAAAACAAATGCTTTAGAATTTAAGCTCTAACACACCTTGGAATATTCTTTATTTAGAACTAAGAGGCAATAACGATCCAGAATTCTCAGGAGAAGGTATTTGGGAGAATCCAGACGAGAAGGACTTCCAAGTTCCCACTGTTACTGACTCTGTTCCCACTCACAGCAATCCTATAGGGCAGGGTCAATGTACTTTGCATTTCCAAGATGGGAAAGCTTCATGGGAGTAGAAAGCCTCACTTTTCTCCTGTGCAGCAGCTACTAGTTTTGAATTGCTGACCTTGTGTTCGGCAGCCCACCACACAACCCAGTTCACTACCAGCACTCCTGGAAGGACATTTCAATGGAGGTGCTTTCTTGGCATGTTGATTTCGCTTCTTATAGGTTATCTCTTCCACGCAGAATCACAGACCTTGGCTGGTGTCCCAGAGGATGTCTACCGTGGGTTTACTTCCTGAGACAAGCACAGTCAGAAGAGTGGGGAGAAGGTAGATTCTGGTCTCCTGCAAGCAGTCCGAGACTGGCTTCATGTTGTTCTTAAAAGAAGTTCTCAGTTGGAGAGGATGCTTCTTAGTTTATAATAGAAAATTAGCCTCATCTCTGAGTCGCTCTTTAAAAAAATTATAGAGTCATATTTGTCAAGCCTTCAAGAGAACAAAGACTAGAGCTACACAAACCCCCTGGCTGAAGGAGCCATCAATAGTAGGCCATAAAGTGTCCAAGGAGTCACAGAAATGTCTACGCACTTCTAAAGATTTGGATCATCCAACAAAGGAATGGTTTTTACTCACATTTTCACACTAAAATGCATTAAGAAGCAAAAACAAAAGCCACATCGCCAAAGAATTGCATCTCTTGTAGAGTTAATATCACTGGTACATTTTTCTATGTCTTTCTTCGTTAATCTAAGTTTAATTCTAAACTTGTGTTTGCATAGGCAAACTGCATATAAAATTGGAATAGCTGCTTAGTAATTCAAGCCTAAAGCATTTCACTTGACATATCTAAATAATTTACGAGAAATAATTTTGGGAGTCTAGTATTATCCAAATGAAGTCTTTAAATCTTTTTCTTAAAAAAAAAACTTTTATTGGGGGCTCTTACAGCTCTTATCACAATCCATACATTCATCCAGTGTGTCAAGCACATTTGCACATATGCCGCCACCATCATTTTCAAAGCATTCTCTTCCCACTTGAGCCCTGAATATCAGCTCCCCATTTCTTTCCCCTCCCCTCACAAACCCTTGATAAGTTATAGACTATTATTTCCATATCCTATATAATCCTCCATCACCCCTCACCCACGTTTCCATTATTAATCCCTCCCGGAGGGGATTCTAAATTGATCTCTGTGATCTCTTTTCTCCCCGCCCTCCCCCTCCCCCTCTCCCCCTACCTCCCCTAATCCTCTTGGTATCTCTACTCTCACTGTTGACCTTGAGGGGTTTATCTATTCTGGCTTCCCTATGTTTGGGGCTCTTATCTATAGCAGGATCCATGCTCTAGACTAATCCAATTTGTAAGATATAATAGAGGTCATGATAGTGGGGGGAAGGGAGCACCAAAGAAATCTTTTTCATGTGAACTAGTTCCTTGTGCCCAGGGTGGCAATAGAAAAAAGTATGAAGTTGACTTCCAGTAACCTTACTTTTTCTTCCTTCAAATTGGCTCTTGAAACGCTTTCTACTTTCTAGTGTCCATTGCTGGGGGGTGGGGTGAGGGGGAGTGGGGGGTGGGGTGGGTGCTTCTGTGTTCTCCTTCTCAAATTAGTGCCTGGAAATGATCCTGACAGCAGCCATTTGCCTCACAGTGTGAATGAGTCAAAATTCCAAGAGCTGCTTTAAGGGGATGTTTACATTTCAAGCCCTTCTTATTCTAGAATGTGCCAAATACTTCTGATGTTTCCCAGCAAGTGAGAGAAGTGCTCTGGGGACGGATAACTCACAAGATCCCATCTCATAATGCATCAGTATTTCCCTTTCCTCTCCTTTCTTCCTTCTCTCGGTGTCCTGGAGGGTCTGTGGGTTAAGTGAGAAACCTATTTGCTATTTTGCTAGCCTGTGATCATTTCCCTGGAGAAGAGCATCATGATTGGTAGAGGTTCAGTGAAAAGACGGCGACCTTTGATGAGATGGACTGATGCAATGGTTGCAACATTGTTCTTCAATATAGCAAGATTGTGAAGAAGGTGCAGGACAGGACAGTGTGGTTTTTTGTTGCACTTGGCATCTCTATTACTCAGGACCAATTTAAGGACACCTAACAGCAACGTGAGTTATCTCTGTCTGTCCTGACAGCCCAAGTGTGTACATGGCTTAGTAGGCAACCAACAGACTTTGCATATGTCAACTGAATGGTTTCACAGTGACCCCTGAAGTAGGAAAACTTAAGACTCGTGGTGTTACGAAAATGAGCCATAAGAAAGTTACTTGCCTTCGAGCAAGTGAGAGGAACAATTATGTGGGTGGACCCAAGATCGTTCTCAGGCATTCTGTGAAGCTCTTAAACACTTCATATAACTGCCTCTCCAGTTACAGTTCTGCTTCACAAATATTTTTTTAATTCCACAATTTTCTAAAATGTTTTTTACCCAAAGAAAACTTTTTAATGGGTATGTAGTTTAAAATGAACCAAAGATTAGTTCCCAACCCTTGTATGCCAAACGCGTGGTCATTGATGCATTTTTTTTCTCATACAAAATGAAAGCTCCTAGTTTTGTTAAAGCAAGAATGTGTGACATATCTAAATTTAAGTTTTCAGAAAGGCGTTTGATACACTGTTAATCTTTAGTCTGTGTGGTAATTACATTATTTCAGGTCAACCTGATATGTGTAGCAATGTAGGGGTGGAGTTTAGCTTGTCAATCAGATCACAGCCTGATGGTGCCTCTCTGTGGGTGTGGCCATCTCATAAGAAGGGTCCTGGGAGCTTCCCCTCTCCCCAGAAGAGTTTACTTCAGAGGACAGCACTGAAACTGCAGCCTAGGGAGAGGGACATGTCTGATTAGAGCACACAGAAGCAAAGGAAGGGGGAGGAAGAGAGAGTCAAGCACATACTACCAAGCCTTGAGGACAATGGCCCCACTCAGAGCAGCCAATGCACCGAGAGCACCATCTGGCCAGCCCCACTATGAGACATGATATCCCTCACTGACCCATACCCCTACAGGGGTCAACACTGGAGACACAGTGTGGAAATTGCACCCGATTTGACCCCACCACACTGAGGCAAAACATTAAGGGCGTGCAATCGAATAGCAAGCACAGTAGACCAAGGAAGTCCCGAGGGAATACAAAAAATAGACTTTGGACCCAGGGCATGGCACATGATCAGACTTAATCAGAAAGCATGTCTAAAAGTCAACTGACAGGCCTTGAACTATTTATAGGCTTTTTGTCTCCCCCCCCCCCCATTTTTTGTTGTCTTTGTTTTGCTTTCTTTTGTGACTTTGTTTTGCTCTGCCTTGTTTTTTTGTGATATAATTATCTCTGTGGGCCTATCTTATCTATCTTGATAAGAGAATAGATAAACAATCTGGAGGAAAAAACACTGGGGCTGATGGTACTGGGAGACATAGGAGAGCAGGAGGTGGGGAATAGGAAGTGGTGTTGACCAACCCAGGGACAAGGAATAACAAGTGATCTAAAATCAGTGTCAAGGGGTGTAAGAGGCTTGGTAAGACTTGATCAATGTAACTGAGAGGAATTACTGAAATCCAAATGAAGACTGAGCATGATAGTGGGACAAGAGGAAAGTAAAGGAAATAGAAAGAAAAAGTAGGAGGCAAAGGACATTTATAGAGGTCTCAATACAGGCATGTAGATATGCAAATATATTTATATATGATGATGGTGAAATAGATCTATGTGCATATATTTATAGGTTTATTATTAAGGTAGTCGATGGACATTGGACTTTTACCCAAGTACTCCCAATGCAAGAACACTTTGTTCTATTAAAGTGGCATTCCATAATGATTACTGAAGACATGACCACTGAAGACAAATGGGTACATAAGCAAATGTGGTGAAGAAAGCTGATGGTGCCTGGCTAGCAGAAGATACAGTGTCTGGGATCTCAAAGGCTTGAAGGTAAACAAGCAACCATCTAGCTCAGAAGCAACAAAGCCCACATGGGAAGAAGCACACCAGCTTATGTGATCACGAGGTATCAAAGGGATCAGGTATTAGGCATCAAAGAACAAAAAATCATATCGTTGTGAATGAGGAGTACAGATTGGAGACCCAAAGCCCATCTGTAGACAATTGGACATCCCCTTACAGAAGGTTGATTGGGGAAGATGAGTCAGACTGCAGTGTAGCAATGTTGAAACATACAACTTTCCTCTAGTTCTTAAATGCTTCCTCCGTTCCACTATCAAGATCCCAATTCTACCTTACAAATCTAGCCAGACTAGAGGATGTACACAGATACAGATAGGAACTGGAAACACAGGGAATCCACAATAGATGATCCCTTCAGAATCAGTGATGAGAGTGATGATACTCGTAGGATAGAGAGAAGGTAGGGTAGAAAGAGGAAATCAATTACAAGGATCTACATATAACCTCTTCCCTGGAGGATGGACAACAGAAAAATGCATGAAGGGAGATGTCGGACAGTGTAAGTTATGACGAAGTAATAATAATTTATAAATTATCAAGGGTTCATGGGGGGATGGGTGGGAAGGGAGGGGAATAATGAGGAGCTGATATTAAGAGTTCAAGTAAAAAGAATGATGAGGTCAACAAATGTACAAATGTGCTTGTATGTATGGATTATGATGAGTTGTATGAGCACCCAATAAAATGATTTTTTTAAAAGAAGGGTCATGGGAACCTCTCCACTTTTCTCTCTGCATTTAGCTGGTGCACCCAGTGATGCAGCCACCATTATTGGCTTTACACCCGCCAGCCTGTGATTTTCCTGTATTCTGCACCATTGCATGTGGCTTCATGAGTCTGACGAGGAACTTATGAGCTAGTATCAGAATTAGGAACTTGAGTTGGACTAGGCTGGGATGCTTTCCTGATACACTACTACTTCTTGACACAAAGCTCTCTCTGACACATTTTTGAGTGTCACTGAATTTGTTTCTCCAATTCACCTGGCTTAACACCATCTGTGACTTATGATGAAGCTATCTACACTTCTAATTTTGCTTTGTATCTCCAACTCGTGTTGCAGACTTGACGTTATAATAATGGGCTTTACTTATCTGTGTGAATGACTCAAAGCAGGTAGCAATTTGTCATTTTACTGAAGCACAGAGTCTCCAAGTCTACAAGCAGATATCCACTTAGTAAGCGCTTGTCTTGTCTTGCTATCATATTCCAATGGAGATTTGATTTTCTTTGAAGTGGTCTCTGCAAATCTGGAGCTGTGAGAAGGTGTAAATGCACATATTTCACTAATATCACAAAACAGTAAGATTAAATCAAAGGTTTTAAGCATATTCCATTTTGGATGAACGATTTTTAATGATGGTCTACAATGGCTTTTTGTGCTATTGGATTATTTATTTGTTTTCTTTTTTCCTCCCACCTATGCTATTTGTTGTATTAAGCTTTTATTAAAGTGTAATATGCATACAGCAAGGTATGAAAATTGTAAATATACAGTTCAATAATTTCCCCAAAGTGAATAATCCTGTAAAACAAGAAACAGAGCCAAGAAATGAAATTTTAACCGTATCTAGAAGTCATTTGATATTCACTTCCAGTCATTATATCCATCTTCCAAGGGTACAACTATGCTGATTTTGAATACTGTTAATTTTAGTTTTTTTTAAACTTTAAATAAATTGAATAATTCAGTAAGCATTTTTGTGTGTGTCTAGTTTGCCTCTCAACATTATGTTTATATTTATTCATTGTGTGTATAGAGTTGTAATTGGCTGTTCTTAATTTCTGTGTAGGATTCCAAACCATGACTAAACCACATTTTATTTATCTTATACTATTGCTATACTATACTGTATAAATTATACTATACTTGTTTCAATTTTAGATTATTATGAAGAATGCTACTATTAAGATTCTTATATGTCTCTTTTGATGAGAATACATATTCATGTCTGTGGGTATAGGCCTAGAAGTGGAATTGATGAGTCATGATGTGTATATGTATGTTATACTCTAGCTAAACTTAACAATATTTCAAGTCAGTTATATAGATCTACACCTTAACAGACTGAGTTCTTTTTTCTCAAGTATTATTTTAAAAAATTTTAATCATTTTATTGGGGGCTTGTACAACTCTCATCACAATCTATACATCAATTGAATCAGGCGTGTTTGCACATAGGTTGCCCTCATTCTTTTCTAGAAATTTACTTTCTATTGAGCTCTTGGTATCAGTTCTGCCTCCCCACCCATCTCCCTTACCCTCATAACTCCCTGATATTGTTATTATTTTCATCTCTCACAATGACCGCTGTCTCCCTTCCCCCATGTTTTCTGTTGTTCTCCCCACTATAGAGGGCTGTATGGTTATGTGTCGATTATTGAGATCAGTTCCCCCTTTCACCCTTCCCCTCCCCTTTTCCCCCCTACCTTTCTGGTATCACTTTTCCCACTCCTGTTCCTGGATTCTCTGTGTCGTGAGTTCCCATCCCTTTCTATGCCTGCGTACATGTTTCAGCCTAGTCTGAATTGGGTTGCAGCACTGGGGTCATGGTAGTGGGGGGTGAGGAAGCCTCAAGGAAGCAGAGGAATAGTGTGTGTTTCATCAATGCTTTATTGCACCCTGGTGACTCATCCCTTCCCTGTGGCCCCTCTGTGGGGAGATTGTTTCACTGTCTACAGATGGGCTTTGGATCTCTGCTTCAGTTCAGCCTCTTCTCAACAATATGTTTTGTTATGTGTCTGATGATGCCTGTTACCCAGTCCCTAGGACTCCTTATGATTGCACTGGCAGTGTACTTCTTCCATGTGGACTTGTTGCTTCACTGCTGAGTAGCGACTTGTGTAACTTCAAGCCTTTAAGACCCCAGACGATGTATCTTTTAATAACTGGGCGTCACCCACCTTCTTCACCACATTTGCTTATGCACCCATTTTGTGTTCAGTGATTGTCTTGGGAGGGTGAACATCTCGAACTGCTGGTTGTAGCAAAGTCTTATTGTATTGTGGGAGGGTATGTGCAGAGGTCTGAAGTCCATCCCCTCTCTCATTGTTTTGCTTTATAAATATATGTACATGGGCCAATATCTCTTGTTGTGGATTAATGTATTTACATATGTACACACCCATGCTTATACCTCTGTCCATTGCTTTGCTTCCTTGGTTCTTCCTTTGTTTCCTTTCATCTTCCTCCTATGCCACTATCACTTTCCCCTTCTTTCCACCCCTTGGTACCTCCTGCCTCCCACTCCCCCTCAAACCTTCCCCCTGCCTTGGATTCCCATCTCTCCCTTTTTCTTGTTATTGAGAACATCCCAGTTGTTCACCTGTTCATGGTGCACAGGCTGAATTCTTATCATTCCACATCTTTACCAACATTTCCTGTTTGATAGTACATTATTGTATCACATGCAGTTTTAATACTACCCTGATGACTGATGAAATTGAGCATCTTTTACCTACATGATTTATATATGTGTGTTATGCACGCACACATATTCACAATTGCTTTTCATTATGATTCCACACTTTTTAGCAGGAGCTAAATTCTGTGTCATCGGAAGCATGACTGTGCAAAATCTGATTTCTAGCATTCATTTCAATGATACCCTATAACTCTTGGGATGATGTCAGATCACTGAATTGGAATCTGACCTTGGACCACACTGGTGTGAGAAGTAATTGATAAAAATATCATATAGTCTAGAGTTTAATGATACTTGTGAAAATGACCTCTAATATTGCCTCCTTGACCTACACAACTTGTCCTTATAGTGGAAGGGTTATAGGGGCTCTCCAATAGTGATTCTTCATGGAACTGTGTGAGGTTCTTTGCACCTGGTGCTTCTTTGAAATAGACTCTTGGATGATTTCTCGTCACATCACCCTATCTTTTCCTACCTTTCCGAGGACCGTTAGGGTGGTATGGTCATTGCTCCCACTCAGTTTTTATTCATGGCACATGCAGCACTAATGGCTTTTAGTGTTGCCAATTGCGAGGGTTCTTCCTTTAAAATAACCTTTTCTCCTGTGTCTGTTTGAAAATATCAAGCTTCTCAGACGAACAGCATCCTCTTGGTACTTGCCCCAGAGATTTTGTTGGTACACCAAGAGATTTTATTATGAAATGCAAAGTAAGGATTCTTGCTATAATCCCTGGAATAATGCACAACAACTTTTATCTCAAAACAAAAGCCATAATAACACGCATTCCAAGCAACTTTGAAATCATCTTAAAAGGAGACATTAGAATCACTATGGACTTTGGAAACTGTATATTCATATCCATAGAGTTGCCTTTTTTTAAAAAAAATGTGTTATTTGCAATGTTCTACGCTCAGTAACTTCTCATTGAATTTCGTATTTAGAGCTGTCATTAGCAAGTTTTTGTTTTTAATTTTCAGGAGAAAACGATAACATTGAACAATTCAATCTCTTCTTGTCAAGTGGCTCTCTGGACATTGGGGATTGGAAAAGGTGCTTCACTTTGATTAGAAGTGTATGTGCTGTTCTCTATTACCCACGCACCAGATAATTATTAGAAGCATCTTCCTGGGGTGACCGAGCCTTCCAGGGGTGACTGATTTGCTTTGAGTTCCCTGCTGAGATGGTCATTAAGAAATGCCAGCCAGTGAGGAACTGAGCTCCTGCTCTGCTTGGCTTGAAATCAAGACCCCTTTATTAGTCTTTGGCCAAAAAGACCCCAAGGAAGTGAGGGGTTTCTGCCTGCTAAGCCGTCCAGGTGTGAACCAACTGGTCAATAAGCTGTCTCCAACCACCTTCTGATCTCTTGACCTGTCTTGGTTGCACGGTGAACAGCAAGTTTTACTAGAGCTCTGTTTGATTTATTGTCAACGATCTACCTGTGGCTAATTTTGATTGTCTGACTGATTGAAGTTCTTGCTCTCAGCTGCAGCTGGCACATTTATCAGTGGTGTGGAAAAATATGGCATTTAATGGTGTTTTTTACGGCGTACCCAGAGATCTGAGATTTTTTACGTAAATAACACTCAAGCAACATACAAATTTTGTGAAATGAATAAATATAGCAATGAGATGCTTATGAGCTACTACCAATATTTTGTATATTGATCTTTTTTCTACATCGCTCTTTTGAAAAAAAAATATTTTCAGGCTTCTTTTCCCCTCCCCCCCATAGATCCTCAGTATTCGGAGATAATTGATTTTACATGATTAAACTTAGCTTCTCCAACTTACTTATTATTTTGAGAGCGTCATCTCAAGTCATAATTTTCAAATGTTAAAGGAAAAAAATTCACATTACAAAGTAATTTGTCATTATTCAAAATATTCTGCTTGGTTTTCAGGTTTTTTCCCCCTCTATGGATGCCATGGGGAGTTTCAATGAGAAATTCATACACTTTTTTCTCTCAGAGGAGTTTGTCGGTAGGCAGAAAGACAAGAAGAAGTGTGAGCTTTCCCTGAGAGCATTTCTCAGTTAGTATATCTTCTTGATGGCATTAGTAGTACCTTGGAAGTATTTCTTACAATATTCATTCTTGAGGCCCTCCCTAGAGATTCGGAAGGCTTGGTACAGTCCTGTGTAATCTACCTTTTGTATCAATCACCCCAATAGCTATGCTATTCCTGGTTCAAATCCACACTTTGTAAAATACTGTTGTAAGATCTCTTATTAGAATATAGCAGGAGGTTCCTGAAAGGAATAGGAAGATTGATGATTGTGAAGGTTGCATATTGTTCTTGATGTTAGATACTACCTTGTATATTATGACTCATGGTGACCCCATGTACAATAGAGCAAAACATTTCCTGATCCTGTGCTATCCCCAAATTTGGCGTCACCTTTGAACCTATTATTGTAGCCAATGTGTGATTTCACCTCTTTAAGGGCCTTCCATTTTTACCAAGTATAATGTCCTTTTCTTAGGGCCTGATCCCTCTGGACAACATGTCCAAAAGACATGAGATGAAGTATCATCATCCTTGCTTCTAAGAATTGCATCTGTAAATTTTCCAAGACAGATTTATTTGTTCTTCTGGCCCTCGAGTTTATATTTACATTGTAATTCGCACTGTTGGTTGGAGACCTTGGTCTTGAAGTTAATGCTTCAAGTCCTGTAGACGATCAGTAAGCAAGATAGTGTCGTCTGCATATCACAGGTTGTAAATGAGTCTCCCTTCAATCTGGATCCAGTGCTCTTCTTCAAATAGCCCAACTTCTTTAATTATGCAGATTAAATAAGCATGGTGAAATGATATTCCTTTGACATACATCTTTCCTGATTTTAAGCTATGCAGTTCTTTTTCAACAAATGCCTCTTGATCTATGGACAGGTTTTGTATGAATGAGTAAACATCTTTCTGGTATTATTTGCTTTCAGATGAAATTCATCTGATATTGAAAAAACAATTCATCTGATATCAGAAACAATATTCCTTCTGTGAGATTTTCTTCTGAGTCAGGCTTGAATTTCTAGCAAATTCTTTGAAGTATTGCTGTAACTCTTTTTGAATTACTATCTCCAGCAAAATTTTACTTGCAAGTGATATTACTAATATTATTTGATTTGTCCAGTGGCCTTTTTTGAATGGCCACAAATATGGTTATTTCCCTATCAGTTGGCCAGATTGCTGACATCCAAATTTCTTGGCCCAGATGAGTGAACTCACTTGGGATTATTACCTCAGTTCCTGGAGCCTGGTTTATTCTGTGTTTTTGAATTGGCCTCTGAGATTTTCTTTTAATTTCCTTTGCTTGATAAGTGTTTCCAGTCACTTTGGCTTCTTTACGCTGTCCAGAGAGTTTCAGATTTTGACATCCATTTCATTCTTTTGTGTCCTTTGAATGACCTTTTTCTTTCTTCATGTATGATATTCTCATTGTCATCCCACAATTTATCAGGAATTTAGTCATTAGTGTTTAATGAATCAAATCTTGAGATGGTCTCTAAATTCATGTGGTATGTACTTAAGGTTGTATTTTAGTTCTTGTGGACTTATTTTACTTTTATTCATCTTAACCTGAATTTTCACATTGGTAATTGATGTTCTGTTTCACAGATGGCCTTTGACCTTTCTTGTTTTGCTGATGATATTGAACTTCTCCAACCTATTTTCCCACAGGTATAATTGATTTGTTTCCTTCATAGGTTTTCTTTCAAGTTCCTAGTTGCTGCTTATGTTGTTGCAACAAATAAGTCATTGACTTTGTAAAATTCTATCATATGATCTCCAACACAATTTCTATAACCAAACTTATATTTTCAACTACTAATTCCTCTTTGTTTTCAAAGTTGCATTCCAATCAACCAGTAATTGTCAATACATTTTAATTGCATGTTTGATAAATTTCATCAAAAACATTAGTGGCTGGTGTGTAAATTTGAATGAGTTATATTGACTAGTTTTCCTAGTTAGACATATTTTCATCCATATCCATAACTCTACCTCTACTTATATTTATATAATCCTCTCACAGACAGAACTGTAGTTCAAGATATATCTTGAAATATTCATTTTTTATGACAAATTCAATGCCCTTCATTATTCACCCAAGAGTTAACATATGGTTCTTTTTTTTTCAAAATGACTAATACTAGTCCATTCAGTTAACTATTGACTATGTTATGGATTTTTATGCGATCTACTTCATTTTTGATGACTTCCAGTTTTCCTACATCCCTAGTTTGTACATTCCACATTCTGGTTATCAGTTGATGTTTTTAGCTGTTTCTTCTTAAATATTGAGAACTGTTTCATCAGTCAAAGATGGTAACAAAAGCTTTCTTCCCTCTAGTTCTTTAAGGTAGACTCTGAGGAGGCAGATTTTTCCCAGCTGTAATTTGAGTGCCATCCAACCTGAAGGACTCATCTTCTGTCACTAGAGCAGACAATATTCTAGTGTGATTCTTAAGGTATTCAGTGACTAATATTTCAGAAATGGTCTGCGATATTCTCTGTTCCCAGTCAGTCTTGATGTAGTCTCAATAGTAGGTTGGTGTTAGTCTGAGCCCATGGAACTCTGGGGCATGAATTATATTGCAAGACTGGTTCAAGCGTGAGGAAAATTGTACCCCATTCCCATCAGTCATTGGTCAGGAACTGTTTCAGAATGCATGGAGCCTGTAATTTCTTAGTGACTCCTAGTGTCCAGAAGGTACTCTTCCAGTCTCTGTTGCTATTTATACCAACACTGAGAAAACTTGGTGGATGGGTGCACCCACAGGTTAAGAGAATACAGGCAACAGTTTTTCCATATTTACCACATTATAGCAACATACATTCATATGAGAAGCTTTTCTTAAGATAGTTCCTGTTTTTGGTCCCTCCAACTACTCTTACTGTAGTACCTTACTTAATAAGCTTCTACTTTTATGAAGTCCCCCCCCCCAAAAAAAAGGAAATTACAAGGAAAAACACGGACAAGATGTACACCCAAATTTTAAAAAATATTTTCTTTCTCAGGCATTAGTTAACATTCAGCAGCACAACCCAGTGTAGAAAACACAGCAACATCTACCATCAATTTTATTTGCTCATCTTAATAGAAGAAACAATGACTTCAAATGTTGAATTATGGATCCTCAGGCTGTAGTGAAAGTTTAATGTGTTTTATTCAAAGCTTCATTTTCAGATGATTTTGTCTCATGCTTTCTGTAGTGATATTGCTTGTGGGGACTGTCGCCTTGTTTTAGACTTTCAATGAGAAATATTATGTTCTGGAAACTATTGAACTGGTTGTCCTTGGTTACTTGACTTTATTAAATAAAGCAGCCTCTTCTAAACTGTGTACTTTGCACTGTGTTCTTTAGGAAACAAATTCTATGGTCAAATAATTTCAGGAACACTGCAGGCTATATTATCTTCTTGCAGTTCAGAAAGCACTCTGACCTATTAGAGGTGCTGAATTGTCCCATGACAAAGAAAAACTGCCTACCTTTGTTCAACTAACTTTTCCCAAGGCTATTTCCTTATGGGATAACCCCCATCATCATTGTCTTCTTCCCTTTCACTTTTGCAGAGTACGTGTTAACATCTTGCAAAACTAATGTACAGAACACAGTCCAGTTCATTCTAAAATGAAACTATTTCTCACCATTTCTTCCCAATGTATTCATATTCAACAAATAACTCCCTCTGATCTTTTATTTTGTAAAACCAGCCTCAGCACCTTTTCTCTACGCCAAGCAAGTGTAAAGCAGATTTGGAGCTCAAGGCAGTGTGGGGAAAACAAAGACGTTATTTGCTTTCCATGCTGAAGGACCAATACAAACAGTAACATATTTAATGAAGCTTCACTCTGCATAGATCAGTCTCCATAAAACATTTCATGCAGCCTAACCTACAATTACTTAATGGACAGTGAGATTGACAAACAGCTCATCTCCAGCCTCAAACGTTTACTAAGCGTCTGTTCTTTTTGGAGTCACTGCCAGAAAGAGTCATGCAAGATTAAAAAGATAAAATGTTAAAAATTCAGCCAAGACTCACCAGGGCTTCCCTGATGATAACAACTGCGGTCTAACACTCCTGAATTCTAACACTCCCGAATTCATACAGAGTCCCATGTTCTCAGTCAAAGATGCCCTGCCACGTTCAGCACTCATTCATTAAAAAATTATGTAGATCCCAATGAGTAGGTGGCATTTCTTATTCCATTAGCATACAGACTCTAGGTGAGTTGTGTACTTCTAAAGATTTCTGGATGGCAAAGGAAAGATGTGAATGAATATTTATTTAGATGAAAAAGTTATGCTGTACATCTGTACAGCACTTTATGGTTTACAAAAAGTATTCCCCCCCACCCCACCAATAAGCACCTTTGTACTAACTGATTGTACAATAGGCACCACAAAAGTAGCCAAGGACTCTTAGAATTATGATTAGGCTAGCCTTACAGCTCAAAAGTATGGACTCTCTTCTGTTTTAACCAGTGTCATAAGTGACAAGGTCCTTTAAGATTTGCTATCTGGTATTATAAGAACGTTCTAGAATAAAATAGAACAAAATTTCTTTACTCTGAGCTTCATGCTTACCTACCAAGACTCAGCCAAAAGATTTCTGTTTCTGATGTACCGAACTGTGGAGGGTGATTGACTTCTAGGTACACGTGTACAATTATATGTGTGAGGCAAAGTGAGGGAAATAGGGAAGTAGTTAATGTTCCTGCATAGGTCAAGAAATGTATTCTCTGCTGAACAATATGGATTAAAATTTTTAAAAACTTTCCATTGTTTTTCTAATCCTAACACTAACCCTAGAAGAATAATCCTGAGAAATCTAAGCTCTTGGATGTCATTAACAGGGTAGGAGACACTATAGCAAGACAGACAGCCCAAGAAGGTGGCAGTCTATCAATACCAAAACCAGAGGATAGGGGTCTGGGAAACATGTAAAGCAGCGGTTCTCAACCTTCCTAATGCCTTCACCCTTTAATATAGTTCCTCGTGTTGTAGTGACCCTGAACCATAAAATTATTTTTGTTGATACTTCATATTTGTAATTTTGCTATTGCTATGAATTGAGCAACCCTTGTCAAAGGGCCATTTGGCCCTGAAGGGGTTGCAATCCGCTGATAGAGAACCAATGATTTAAAGGTAAAGGAATACGTAGGACAGCCATATTACTTATTTATTTAAATCATTTTATTGGGGGCTCTTAGAGTTTTTATCACAATACATACTACATACATACATACATACATCATCATTTTCAAAACATTTTCTTTCTGCTTAAACCTTTGGTCCCCCCTACCCCCTTTCCCTCCCCCATGAACCCTTGATAATTTATAAATTATCACTATTTTTTATGTCTTACACTGAGTATTCTCTGCCTTCACCTACTTTTCTGTTGGCTGTTCCTCTGGGAGAGGGTTATATGGAGATCATAAAACTGATCAGTTCCCCCTTTCTAGCCCCATCTTCCCCATACCCGCCTGGTATTGCTACTCTCATTATTGGTCCTGTGGGTTTTATCTGTCTTGGATTCCCTGTGTTGCTACATACTTTGGTCTAGTCAGAATTGTAAAGCAGAATTGGGAACATGAGGGGGTGGGAGGCGTATTACAAACTAGAGGAAAGTTGTATGTTTCATTGGTGCTGTATTGCACCATGACTGGCTTGTTTTTTCCTTGTGATTCTTCTGTAAAGGGATATATAATTGTCTAGAGATGGTGTGCACTCTGCTCTCTCTCATTCACATTGATATGAATTTTTGTTCTGGGTCTGCTGCTTGATATCTGATCCTATTGACCCTCCTGATCACACAGAATGGTTCTATGTGGGCTTTGTTGGTTCTCAGCTAGATGATCACTTGTTTGTCTTCAAGCCTTTAAGACCCCCAGATGCTATGCTATATCTTTTGATAGCTGGCCACCAGTTTTCTTCCCCATATTTGCTTATGCACCCTTTTTGTCTTCAACGATCATGTCAGGAAGGTATCATAGAATGCCAGGTTATTTGAACAATGTCTTCTTGCGTTGAGGGAGTGCTTGAGTAGAAGCCCAATGTCTGTTTGCCACATTATTACTTAACATAAAAATGCATGTACATAGGTCTATTTCTCTTTCGTTTTTTATAAATATAGTTACATATGCACATGCTTATATTTAGACCTCTATAAATAGTCCTTTACCTCCTAGTTTTTTCTTCTAGTTCCTTTTCCTTTCCCTTTTCCCACTTTATTGTTCAGCCTTCATTTAGGTTTTAGTAATTCCTTTTGGCTACATTGCCTTTGATCAAGTCCAACCAGGCGTCCTGTGCCCTCCTCACCATCGATTTTAGATCACTTTTTGTTCCCTTGTCCCTGGGTTTGTTGACACAGACCGCCCCCCTTCTTTTTCCCTACCTACCCTTCTTTTGTGGCTCCCCTGGAACCATGGGCCTCATTGTTTTCTCTTCCAGATTGTTAATCCTGCCTATCTCATCTAGATAGACATGCAGAGACAATAGTAAGCACAAAAACAAGACAGAGCAAAACAAAACAAAACAACACTAACAGCAAAATGACAAAGGAGAAAAACCTATAAATAGTTCCAGGTATGTTGACCTTTTGGAGTGTTTTCTGGTTGAATCTGATGGGGTGCCAAGTCCTGGGCCCAAAGCCTATTTTTGGTATTCCCTGAGGACTTCATGCTATTGTTTTGCATGCCTTTAGTGTTTCGTTCTGGAGTGGTGGGGTTAGATTGGGCACAGTTCCCACACTGTACCTCTAGCACTGCTGTCTGTAGTATCACTATCGGCCAATGAGAGATGTTGTGTCTGTGTCTTCTGGTGAAGCCCACCTTAAGGTTCTCTCTGTGCTTTGGCTGCTGTGAGCAGAAATATCATCCTTGGGGTTTGGTGGGCCAAGATGTGCTCTATTCTCTCTCTTTCCCTTCTTGTTTGCTCCTGAGTGCTCTGATCAGATGTGACCCTCTCCCTGAGCTATAGATTCAGTGCTGTCCTCTGAGTGCAATTTTCTGAGGGATGAGGGGTGTTGTCTATTGGGGCAAGCTCCACAGACCTGTCTATTGATTTAGTGCTTCATGCTGGTAGGATGTACTCACGTCTTGGTTCACCTGGTTGAAGTCCTCTCTTCCTCTTTTGTGGAAATATAAACAATGCCCTCTCCTTGGGTGGCTTAGTATCCTACTCCCCTGCTACACAGAGTTTTTTTTCTTTTTTCCCCCTCCTTTGTAGTTGGCTGCCATATGTATTGGCAGATCCTGGATTGGGTCTGGCCCCTGCAATAATACTTGGATTGCACCCCAAGAATGTATGTATACAGTAGCTTTTCCTCTATGCTCCTTTTGCATTTTTAAGCTTACCACAGTGGACTTTTGGTATACTTGTCCTTTTGTACTTGGCTTACTTAGCATAAGTTTCTTTAATTCTTCCCATGCAGTGATGTGCTTCATGCATTCATCTCTGCGTTTTACGGATGTGCAGCACTCCATTGTATGTATAGACCGCAGTTTTGGAATTCAATCATCTCCTGATGGAAATTTGGGTTGTTTCCAACTCCTTGTGATTATGAACTGTGCCGCAATGAACATTGGAGCACATATGTCTGGCTATGGTTTATTTCTTGCCTCTTCTGGGTATATGCTCAGTAGGGGGACTGCTGGAGTATGTGGTAGCTCAGTTTCCATCTGTTAGAAATTGCCAAATCAATTTCCATAGTGGTTGTCCATACCTACAGGTCCACCAGCGGTGGATGAGAGTTCCTATCTCACCACAGCCCCTCCAACACTTGTTGCTTTCTGATTTTTTTAATTGGGCTATCTTTGAGTTTGCTAGGTGGTATCTCATATTTGTTTTAACTTGCATTTCTCTTATGGCTAACGACCAGAAACAGTTTCTTATATGTTTATCGGCCATTTGGATGTCTGCTCCTGGGACACTTCCGTTCAGGTCCTTTCCCCATCTTCTCAGTGGGCAGTTAGTTTTTCTCTAACTGTAAGCTTCCAAATTACTGTAGATTTTAGTAATCAGGCCTTCGTCTGATGTGTAAATGCAAAAGATGTTCTCCTAGGCTATGCACTCTCTTAGTCTCTTGGTGAATTCTTTTGATGTACACAGGTTTATCTTTAGTATATTCCACCTGTCAATTTGATTTATCTTCAGTATATCCCACTTGTCAATTTGTGAGTCATCAGTATTTGTGTCCTACTCTATTTCTGATAGCCTATGTATTCCCTGGGCCAAAGCTCTCAGGTTGGTCCCAATTCCCTCATTAATGGCCCTAATAGTTTGGGGGTTTACCTCAAGATCTGTGATTCACCTTGAGTCTGTTCTTGTGCTTCCTTTTCCTGCTGATAGATATCCATTTTTTTCTAGTACCATTCATTGAAGAGGGCATCTACTTTCTATTGGATACATTTACAACCCTTATCAAAAATCAGTTGTCTATATGCTGATGTTTTTATTTTGGGGTCTTCATCTCTTTTCCATTGTTCTGAATATCTGTTGTTATACCAGTAACACACTATTTTGGACACTCTATGGCCATATAATACATGCTAAAGTCAGGTAGAGCAAGCTCTCCCACTTTTTCCTTCTTATTGGGAAGTTCTTTGCTAATTCTGGGTTTCTTACTTCTCTATATGAAATTGGTAATCAGTTTTTCTAATTCTTTGAAGAAAGATAATGGTATTCATATTGGGATAGTACTAAACTTATATAATGCCCTGGGCAGAATTGAAACCTTTACTATATTGAGTCTTCCAATCCATGAGCATGGGAAATTCTACCATGTGTTGAGATCACTCTTGGTTTCTTGTAATAATGTTCTATAATTTTTCTCGTACAAATCTTTTATTTTTCTACTCGGGTATATCCCTAAATATTTCACTTTGTGCTTGGCTATTGCAATGGGTACTACCTTTTTAATTGCTTCTTCTTTGTTCTTGTCTGATGTGGATAGCAATCTGATAGACTTATGTTTGTTGACTTTTTTCCTGTCACTCTGCCATATTGGAAGAAACGCTTTTTAATAGCAAGGATGAGGGATAAAACAGGAGACATTACAATGAATTCTAATGAAATCAAAAGGATAATTACACAGTAAAACGAAGGTTTGTAGTCCAATGCATTCATAAATTTGGAAGACATGGACAAATACTTGGAAAAACAATCCCTCCCAAGACTATCCCAGATGGACATCAAGAATTGCAACAGACCCATAGCAAGGTTATCAAGGAATCAGCAACAACAACAAAACCCCCCAGGCCAGATGGGTTCACAGGAGAATTCTATCAAGCATTCAGGGAAGAACTGACACCAACCCTATACTAACTCTTCCAAAACACAGAAAAAGGTGGTCAACTCCAGAACTCTTTCTAAGATGCTAGTATAACTTTGATACCTAAAACATGCAAGGATCCCATGAGAATTGAGAACTACAGTCCAATATTCCTAATGAACATTGATGCAGAACTCCTTAACAAAATACTGGCCAATAGAATACAGAAGTATATAAAACAATTCACTATGACTAATTGGGATTCATACCAGAGATGTGTGGATGGATCAACATATAAATGACCAGTATAATTTACCATGATTTCATGAAAAAATTACAAGAACCACATGACAACATCAGCACATGCCAAAAAAGCATTTAGTAACATCTAACACCCATTCCAGTTTAAAACATTCAAGAAGACAGAAGTGGAAGTAAAATTATAATATAAGCGATATATGAAAAACTATCAGTTAATGTGGTAGTCAGTGGAGAAAAGATGAAAACAATCCCACTGAGAAAGGCGACTGGACAAGGATATCCTTGTCCCTACTTCTAGTTAATATCATACTGGAACTCCTAGCTAACAACATAAGGCTAAAAAAGATATGAAAGGTATGGAAAGGAAGAAGTGAAACTATCATTATTTGCAGTTAATATGATTTTATATATGGAAAATCTCAAAGCTCCACAAGAGGAGTGCTGGATGCAATAGAGTAGTGATTATTAATGTGTGGGTTGTGGTCCCTTTTGGGGTCAAATGATCCTTTCACAGGGATCACCTGATTCATAACAATAGCAAAATTACAGTTATGAAGTAGCAGCAAAAATAATTTTCTGGTCTGGGGTTCACCACAACATGAGGGACTACAGTAAGGGTCATGGCATTAGAAAGGTTGAGAACCACTGCAATAGGTGAATATGGCAGAGTGACAGAATACAAAATCAACAAACAGAAGTCTATCGGACTGCTATATATCAGGAAAGACCATGGAAGAAGGTAAACAAAAGGATAGTACCGGCTGAGCCCCGGTGGCGTAGTGGTTGTGCGCGGGACTGCGGCCCACTGGGATGGAGGTTCCATTCTGGCTCCCAGGAGCAAAGGTTGGACCTCCTACTCCCACCACCTGAGGGCAGTGATGCCTAAAAAAAAAAAAAAAAAGGATAGTACCCTTTACAATAGCCAAACACAAATGGAAATATCTAGGAATATATCTGACTAGAAAAACGAAGAATTTGTTTGATGAAAACTACATAACACTATTGCAAGAAACCAAGAATGACCTCAAGAAATGGAAGAGCATCCCATGCTCATGGATCAGATGATAATAAATCAGAATATAGTGAAAACAAAACCCCCAAATTTCAATATCGTAAAGATGTCATTTCTGCTCAAGGCATTATATAAGTGTAATGTTATCCTGATACAAATATCATAATCCTTCTTCAAAGCATTGGAAAAGCTGATTAATGACTTCATATGTAGAGGGACAAAGACCAAAATTAGCAGACAACTCCTTAAGAAGAAGGATAAATTAGGAGGGTTTGAGTCACCTGACTTTAGCACCTAGTATATAGCCACAGTGGTCAAAGCAGTGTGGTATTGGGATAATGGCATATACTCAGATCAATGCAAAATAATTGAAAACCAAGAAATAAAATCATCAGCACACAGAAAAGTGATCTTTGATAAAGGCCAAAAAGTTATCAATGGGAAGCAGATGCCCTCTTCAACAAGTGATACTGGAATATAACGCATCCCTAAAAAGCAGTGATGAACATATGAAGCATACAGCTGCATGGGAAGAACTGGAGGAAATTATGCTAAGTGATATGCTTCATAGGGAATCCAGGACACATGATGCCTTCAGGACCAGTGGTGAGAGTGGCGATACCGGGAGGGTGCAGGGAAGGTGGGGTCTAAAAGGGGAACCGATGATAAGGATCTACACATAACCTCCTTGCTGGAGGATGGACAACAGTATAAGATATGAAAAAAATAATACTTTATAAATTATGAAGAGTTCATGAGGAAGGAGGAAGGGGAGGGAGGGGAACAAATGAGAAGCTGACATCAAGGGCTTAACTGAAAAGCAAATGTTTTGGGAATGATGAGGGCACCAAATGTACAAATGTTCTTCACAGACAATGGATGAATGGGTAGATGTGATAAGAGTTGTATGAGCCCCCAATACAATAGTTAAAAAAAATGTGTTCCTTTCTTTGGTGAGGTTTGCCAGTGTTCTGTCAATTCTGTTAGTCCTTTCAAGGAAACACTTTTTAGCTGCAAAAATTTTTCCCATAGTTTTCTTGTTTTCCCACTCATGAATCTCAGTTTTGAGCTTTATTATTTATTTTCTTTTGCTGTTAGTAGGATTGTCCTGTTGATTCTTCTCTAATAACTTTAATTCTCTTTTCCTTTTTCATGTGTGCATCTATTGCTATGACATTTCCTCTGAAAGCTGCTTTTGCTGGGCTCCAGAACAGCCGTATTTAGAAGACATTTCCTGAGATAGAATTGACTCATCCAGGTCAGAAGGGAGCTACAGGAGATACTGAAGTTGTTCTGGTTTCTCCACCACTCACCTAACAGTTCATTGATTGTTGTGGCTTCAATGTTGCTATGCTCCTGGTATTTCAAATACTAGCAGTGTCACTAACTTTAGCTAACACTGTGAAGAACTGTAATTCCCTACACTTATTTATGCTGACATGGAAGCTGTATATAGGCTGAGGAAGTTTTTTTTTTTTTAACAGAAAAATGGAACACTGCATTATTTCAAACCAGGAAATACAAGCTTGTATTCAATCATCACAAGAAGCTGAAGTATATGACAAAGAATGAGACATCAGGATCATTAATAACTTTTGAAATTCAGACGGTGTAACCTCACCTAGTGAAAGAGAGGAGACATAAGGTACTTGATGATTAAAGACTGTAGCCTTCATATGGACTGTACCTCAATGTCAAGAAAACATAAAAGTCCTCAAAACTAGACCCTTAGATAATATGAGAAACAGAGAGAAGGTTGAAGTTGTTAAGGATTTCATTTTCTTTGAATCCAAAATCAGTGCTCACAGAAACAGAGCACTGGATCTACCAAGAAAGCAAATAGTATATCTGCTGCACAAGATCTCAGAAATATCACTGATAGAGTACTACAGTGCATCTGAACCTAGCCAAGGTATTTTATATTGCCTCATATACTCTTGGATATAGCTCATGATAAGTTATAACAAGCCAAGTGGTATCTACCAAGAACATGGGGTTTCTGGGTGGTCATATAGCTAACGTATTTGACTGTCAACCAGAGAGGGTTGGAAATTTGTGTCTTCTCCAATGCATATTCTAAGAAAAACCTAACCATCTATGTCCCCAAATATCAGTCAGTGAACATCTTATTGGTGACAGTTCTACTTTGACAAACACAGGGTTGTCATGAGTTAAAATAAATTTGATGGCAACTAGTTAATGAGGCATATGGTTTAGGGGATATTATTGGAGTAGGGAATATTGAAGAGAGAATTGGGTTGCCATAGAACAATATGGAACTTAACAGCAACTGCAACATGATTTGCACTGGTACTTTTAAATTGAGCTTTGTATTTTAGAAACATTCAAAATAATGAATGTAATCCAGCAATATATAAATCCATCACATATCTACACATTACTTACCTAAGACATGATGAGAGATCTAATTAGTGTACAAAAAGAAGCACACACATATAGGTCTTGATTTTTTTTTAATCTCTCAGTCAAGCAGAGGAAAGGAAAGTCAAGAAGTAGGCATAACTTACAGAAAAATGAAATTTAAAATGTTGAAAAAATAAAGAAATGAGTGTATGTGTGCAGGATTTCTACTCAACTGAAAACATATATGATGCAGAATTTCCTAAACTTTAGTTACACTAATGAAAAGAGGTTTCTCTGACTCTTTAAAATGACAAAGCACCTTTTCATTGTTCAGCACATTCATACTCTGCAAAGGAGCACCACGGGGGTGTAGTGGGTCACTCACTGGGTTGCTAACTGTAGAGGCAGCCCTTTAAAACCACCAGTCATGCAGAGGAAAAAAGGCGACATTTCCTATTTTTGTAAAGATTTATAATCTTGTAAAAACACAGGGGAAATTCTATAGAATTTCTGTGAGTCACAAATGACTTGATGACAATGAATTTGGTTTTTGGTTTTTATAACACTTTGCCAAAAAAGTTCTCTAAGGTACAAAACAATGAAATTTAAGGATAAGATCTAGATGACGCCAGGTGATTTATTTTGCAACAAAGAAGGAAAGTTTAAGGAGAAGAAAGAAAATTACTGACGAAGAGCCAGGACTCACTGTTGCCATTTCTGGAGAAGTGTATGATTTTTGCCAACAAATTACACACAGCAGACTGGATTCCTTTTTTAGCTTCTAAATCAAAATTGGAGCGTCGTGTTTGAAGTAGCTCAGGGACCCTTAGTTAAAGGTGCTGTGTAAATCCAAACAAATATTCTTGTTATTTTATTATTGTTGTGATGGGTTATGTTGTTAAGAATACAGGGTCCTGGTGTCAGTCTGAGAGCTTGGAGGGGAATATGTAGTCATCTAAAGATGCTATTTCATAGCTGTAAATACCCCAAAGAACTTCTGACGGTGAATCATCAACTGTAAATTTTCATCACAGGCATCCAAGCTTTGTTGAGAGGAGAAAAAAAACAAAAAACAAACCAAAACAACAACAACAAAACCTCTGAAAATCTGTTATTCTAAATATTCTGCTTCTAATAGAAGCTTATTTTAAAAAATGAGCTGATGCAGAGGGCTCAAGTAGAAAGAACATATTTTGAAAATTATGGCAACATATGTACAAATGTGTTTGAAACAATGGATGGATGTATGGATTGTGATGAATGCTATAAGAAATCTCAATAAAATGATTAAATTAAAAAATCTTATTTTTAAAACTTTCAGTTAGCATGGGTGTGAGGAAGCCATTCAAAGGTGGGGGTGCTATCAGAAGCACCTGAAAGGAAGCATAGGCTTTTCTTTCCCCCCCCTCCCCCAATTGGCTCATTTTCAGCTTCCTCTTGTATCTCTCTTCCTGTAGGAGAAGGATAAGAAAAAGACTGTTAAAAATGCCATTGGGTCTGGAATTACTAGTCAAATCATATTTAATGAGTGTCAATTGTGTACTTGGTACTTAGGGGAACATAGAATAGAAGCCTACGGCTTAATCTGTCACTTTGTAGTGTAAAATCCAGCTATGAAGATGCAGCGTTGTGGGAAGGAGCAAGAACTACTCATTAAAATTAATCCGATATTTTGAGTTGAGGGTTTTCTGTGCTTTGTTTTGCTCTGTTGTTGTAGTTTTTGTGTTGTTATTTTCTTTATATATAGTTAAGAAAGGAAGTTGGAATGGTGGACGGGGTGCTAAT
>PVJH01019915.1:0-41680 GCA_004026705.1 Nesogale talazaci | reverse complement strand
TCATAAAATTAACATAAGCACATGACTGCCACAGTGTAGATAACTTTTCAAGATATTAATGTAATGCTTAGTACTGTATAATACTTGAGTCTAAGCAGGTACAAATATCAGTCGCGGCACCTGATTTTACAACAAAAACTGCATTAAAAATGTGCTGAAAAACTCAGCTTATACCCATGTATATACTATGAATGTGTGTCGGGCAGGGTTCTTTTATAGAAATAAAACCAGGACACTAGTAATTGTCTTTATATATTTATATAGAGAGAAGGGTGTATAAGATAAGAAAGAAACCGCTAACAATCTATAAAGCAGTACAAATTGCTCAGTGCAACTCACTTGCGTGAGACAGCTAGTAGACTGACAGTTCTTCAAGTCTTGAGGGCCACCAAGTAGCCCTCTGTAGAGCAATTCAGGCTATCTGGTCACAGGCAGCAAACAGCAGAGCAGGTCACCAACAGTCAACCAGATGACTGAGTCCAACAGTCCCCAGCTCAAGAGATGTATATCCCAGGAGTGGGGCGAAGTAGGGCTTGAAGGAACCTCAGCTCACAGCTCCATATTCCATGAATAGTTGTCCCACAGGTAGTGTTGCTTGGAGGTCGAGGCACAGGACAAACAAGGTAGCTGTCTGATCCAAAGACCCGAAAGCAAGAGAGAGGGCAGGATTCGCTGAGCCCTTCCTATCTGCCCTCAATTTATCCCGTGTGTTCATTGGCCATGGAGCATGAGCAAAAGTGGTGAAGAAAGCTGATGGTGCCCAGCTATCAAAAGATATAGCATCTGGGATCTTAAAGGCTTGAGCATAAACAAGCAGCCATCTGGCTCAGGAGCAACAAAACCTCACTTGCCTGTGCCATCATGAGGTGCTGAGACAATTAGGTATCAGGCATCAAAGAACAAAAATCAAAATCAGTGGATCAATTGAGTCCCAATATGTTCGCTGAAGACAAATGGATACAGAGACAAACAGAGTAGAAGAACCAATAGTGCCCAGCTACCAAATGATTGAATATCTGGAGTCTCAAAGACTTGAAGATAAACGAGTCGCTGGTCAGCACAGAAACAGCAAAACCCACATGGAAGAAACACACCAGCCTGTGTGATCAAGAGGGGCCAAAGCGAGCAGGTCTTGAGCATCGAAGAACAAGAATCACATCATCACAGATGAGGGGGAAAGTAGGGTGGGGACCTAAGGCCCACTGGTGGGTACTTAGACACCCCTTTATAGGGGAGTCATGGATAGGAGAGAGACTAGTCAAGAAGCAGCCGAGCATGATGATGCACACAAGTTTCCTCTAGTTTCTGAAGCCTTCCTCTCCCCAACCATCATGGTCCCAACTCTACCTTACAAGTTCAGATGGACCGGAGAAGGTACACTAGGGGAGCTGGAGATATGGGAAAACCAAGATGGATGAGCCCCTTCCGACCAGTTGTTAGATTGGAGCTGCTGGAAGGGTAGAGAGAAGGTAGAGTAGAGAGACTGAACCAACTACTAGGATATACACATAAGCTCCTATTGGAAGGACTGGAATCAAAAGAGGGGCTTGGGGGAGAGGTCGGGCAGTGTGAGATATGACAGAACAGTAATAATTTATAAAGTATTGAGGTTTGGTGGGGAAGGGAGAGCAGGGGAAGAGCGTAAAAGATGGAAAAATTGAATAAAGGGCCCAAGGGGAAAGGCGGATGTTTGGAGAATGATGACAGCAATGAATATGTGAAAGTGCTTGGCACAGTTTGTTTATTTATGTATTGTGAAAACGATGTATGAGCCCCCAATAAAATGATTTTTAATTAAAAAAAAAGAAAAGGTAAAAGTAAATAATAAGCAATAAAGAAATAAACATGAAGCATGCATTTTTGCCAGGATGCTTTATGACTTACCACCACTACCACTATTAAAATGCTAAAGAAATATATTAATATAATGTATGCTTAATATATGCTTAGTATATTTTCAATTTCTTTTCTTAAATTTAAAATTTGAGTTGGAATTATGTTAAGTCTGCTATTTTTGCTCTCCAGCACACCTATTATAGTTTTGTCCAAGCAACTATTACAATTTAACTGTAAACATTGTACATGTTTATGTATTGATATTTTGTCCTTTTTTCTCTTCTTTATACATATACACATATATATATATATAATTTCTCCCACAGACTATTTGCTGTATATATTGTATACTATGTCCTAATCAGGCTGAAGAATAGGTGCATGTCTCAAAATTTTGTTGAAATACGTAATTACCTTTTGATTTCATTTTCTATGAATTGTTTGAATCACACACACGCACATGTACGCACACACATGCACATTTCCCACACAGAAAATACAGTATGGTTTAAAACTATTTTGAGAA
Organism: Nesogale talazaci; assembly: GCA_004026705.1. Taxonomy (NCBI): domain Eukaryota; kingdom Metazoa; phylum Chordata; class Mammalia; order Afrosoricida; family Tenrecidae; genus Nesogale; species Nesogale talazaci. The sequence goes on along the minus strand of PVJH01019915.1, from coordinate 39,318 downwards.
CAAGAGGACAGTGTCTAAATGAATTTTAAACACAGTACAATGAAAAGATATCTACTCTTTACCAAACCCCTGTCTTTGAGTTTGTTCTCACTGGGAGCAAACTACCAGACAAGGCCAAACTGCTCCGTTGGATTCTGTCAAAGATTGTAAATCTTTATGGAAACTGACTGCCTCGGCTTTCTTCTGCAGAGTAACTGGTGGATTTGAACCACAATCCCTGTGGCTCATCACGCAATGCTTAACCTACTGTGCAGCCAGGCCTTCTTAAGATGCTTACAATTTAAGAGGTTGATATGAATTCTAGATAAATGAATACAGATTTATGCATATAAAATTGTCTTTAAGGTGTGGAAAATATAAAGTAAAAATAAATGAATTATTAACTAAGTATATGTGTAACCTTATTATGTATTTACAACTCTTTTAGGCATTTCAGAAAAGAAATAAATATATTGTCTTGGTTATATAGATTGTAATATACCAACTGGCTGACAATTTTAAAAGACGTGATTGTGGTTGGGTGCCATGGAGTTGATCACAAGCAGAGCCCTCCTAGAAGACAACACCTCCCAGGGTTCTCTGGTCAGCGGAGCGCTCAGTTTGTCTCATGCAGAGCCCCAGAGTGGGTTTGAACTGGCAACCTCTCGGCTTGGTAATTGAGTACATAATCCCGGTTCTTAGGAGGTCCATAAAATGTAATTCACACCAAATTCTGCCACAGAGTCAGTCTGTACTCAATGAGCCTGTATGGAAAATTAGAACTGTTCCTTAGGGTTTTCGGGAGAGTAAATTTTTCGAAAAGCAGACAGCCTCAGCTTTTTTCCATGAAGTGATGGTGGGCTTGAACCACCAGCCTTGTGGTTAGTAGTCCTTTACAGAGTCCACTGTATAACTAGGGCTGCTTCAACCCGGTTAGTTAGTAAGTATATGAGAGATCATATGAGTAAACAATCACTTTCATTTTATGAAAGAAATTATTGCCTTGAGTTTTTGATGTTTCACTTTTTAGAAGATTCATTTTCAGAGGAAAAATGTTTTTAAAAAGTCTTGAAACAGCTACTTTGCATTAAATTCAATTTTTCCTACTCTCCTGATAAAATAAAAGCAGAGGTCTTTCTTTTTGTGTCTAATTTTAAAAGTCCTTCAAATGTAGAAGCTACATAACAAGCAATAAAGCTAGCTGAGCTGGTGAACTTTACTTGCAATGCAGTGATCAAATTCAGTTACCAATACTATTCAGAATGTAAAACCAAAGTTCCTTCATAGCTAGATTTTTCAGAAATCCTCATGGCTATTTTTTTTTCTAGAGAGTCCTAGTTATACCCCATGTGCCTGTGTAGCCTAACAAAGGTTCAGATTCACTTGTCTTAGTTGACTGATTTTTACTTGCTTGGCCATTCCAAAAGACTCATCATACCACCCACCTGAAAGACTTGATGTCCAATGATATAGCTGCAGATCCAGTGCCACTGTTCTTGCTTCCAGAGGATATAGCGTCATCCTCTTTGGCAAACTGAGAAAGGGGTTCATTATCTGAGGGTTTATTAGTTTTGCCACTGTTAGTATTTATCAAACTGTACCAAAGACTGCCATAGAGTCACTGAACGGTAAGAAATTCCAAGTATTTTTGGTTCGACATCAACTCTTTCTTCCTTACTGGTTCTCTGGAGACCAGGAAGCAGTGTTGAGATTTGATTGCCTTAAAGCTCCATCCCAGGATCCTGCCTTTCTCTGCAGAGGAGTATTCATCTGGTGGAAAAGAACTGGCCTTAGGTACCCTTTTGTAACTAGATAGTCTTTATAAAATGCATAGAATCAGGGAAGCATGAATCAGCAAAATGTAAATTTTTGAAATTGCAGGCATATTCCTTTTTTTCTTTCACTAAACACTAATTATAACCATTACAGGCACTTTAAAAAGGAATCTGATTATATATTCATAATAAATTAAAGTTGAGAGTCTGCAAAAAATCTTACTTCCAATGAAAATCTAGTTGATTCAAGAATACCACATAATAAGAATATGCCCTTGTTCTTAAATATAATATATATGTTACATTAGGCTATTAAATTACCTTTCAGAGAGTTAAGTGAAGTTATTAAAGTACATTTAGAAAATTATAAGTATCATAAAGAATATGGAAAAGTTAAATATTGAAAATTACTATTTGACCAAAGTTACTCATCAAGGTCTTATGAAAGTCATTTAGTCATCCCTGGCTACATATAAGTCAAATATTCTTATATTTTACTTATAAAAAATTAACATTGCATTCTTATCATTCTTATGGTCATTGTTCTCAAGATGATTCCAACTCATTGTGACCCTAGTTTGTGGCCTCTACCCTCACTTTTTCCTAGTTTTTTCACTGTCGGTTATATCAATGAATAATTCATATGGATAATTATGTTTCCTCTACTGACAACTACTTCTGCAAAAATTCCTTAAATGTTTTGCCTTAAATGCCTATCCAGGGCCACTGCTTTTTGTTTAATCATACTAATATTTTCAAAGCATTAATACATTTTAAAAATATGACTTAGGAGCAAAATCCATATTTCATTTGAAAGCATATTTGTGTAAGTAATTACATTAATTGTAAACCCATAAAATAGTCCATTTAAGATGAAAAGTTCCATTATGTATTACAGCCATGTGTTGTTTCAAATATACCTAAGAATGAAAAACTGAGAATAATTAAAGCAAACGAGGAATATAAAATATGAGAATAAAGAACCTTTTCTATAAACTTTTCTATAAAGAAACACCAAACTAACTGAAATAAGTCTGTGTAATCAAATGAATATCAGAAAACGCAGTTATGAGAAATTACTATTAAGAATAAAAATATAAATACTTTAATATCATAACTGGTGCTTTTTGAGGGCAGATCAGCTTGATATATGTATGCACCTGTCTTCATTATGTAGTGTTGACTTAACCAAAAATACTACGAATGGGAAGCTTGAAATCAATGAAATTCATTTTCATAAAATTCTGGAGACTTGCAGTCTGAATTCAGGACATGGCTACCAGGAAGTTCTAACCCTTGGTTTTCATACATTTGTGAACAAGGTGTGGACATGTCATTCCCATCTGGAGATGTGAATCCTTTCACAAACACACATGGTTGTTTGCAGAAATCAGTTCTTGTAATTGTAGGAATGAAGCATTCAACACTGGGAGGCCATTCATGTTTCCACATGACCCTCCCTACTTATAGATAGTTCGTATCAAAGCAGCATAGCCCTTGCTTCTTCAGGGACAATAGAAGAGTCTCTGATTTATTTGGAAAGATGAGGTTTGTGTGTGTGTGTGTGTGTGTGTGTGTCTATGTCTGTGTGTGTGTGAATCTGACAAAAAAGTTTTGCTATTCGAGCTCCTGTTCAGAATACATGCATGTATTGCCACCAAGACTTTAAAACATATGTCTACTCTCAGTGATTAACATCAGCCAAATTTTCCAAGTAATACACTCAATCTTCAGGATGTCTTCAAAAGAAAGGTTCAATCAAAAGAGTGACTCTTGTCCAACCAACAGAGTGTCTGCTTGTTGTTGTGTTAGGTGCATTCAAGAAACTTCTGAATAATAGTGATCCGATTATAGGTATCACATTAAGAAACAAGGCCCATCCTGTGTCTTCTTCAAAATTGTTCTTATGTTTGAGCGCAGTGTTGCAGCCATTGTGCTGATCCATTGTGTCAAGGGCATTCCTCTTTTTCTCACCACCACTCCTACTTTACCAGCATGATGTCCTCATCCAAGGATTGGACTCTCCTGAGACCACTCTCTGTCTGAAATACACGGGACAAAGTCTGGCCATTCCTGCCTCTAAGGAGCATTCTGGCTATACTTTCCATGACATATTTGCTTGCTCTTTGACAGTAGATGGTACTTTTCAGATTTTTCACTAGCAACATGATTCAGTAATGCATCAGTTCATCCTTGGGACAGGATTGGGGCAGTTCTTGGGAAAGTGATACCTTAGTCTAAAAGTAACCTCTTTAGTTTTAAACATTTTAGAGAGAGAGATTTTGTGAGGCAGATTAACCCAATATAACATGTCCCTTTGGTCCCATGACTGTTGTGTCTGTGACTATTGATTGGGGACCAAAAGAAGATGAAATTTGGTGAACTTTAAGCTTTTTTCCATCTGTTATGATGTTGCCTAATGGCTCAGTTGTGAGGAGTATGGTTTTCTTTACAGTGAGTTGTAATCCATACTTGATATTCATCAACAAACACATTATATAATCACCTTTAGCAAGCAAGGTGTTATGGTATGCTCTGCTGTGAGCCAAGATCCACCTGACATCAGCAATGGTACCCTTTGTTCCATGTCCTCTTCTTTATCCTCTTGAACCTTCGACAGCTCCCTGTCAGTGTACTGCTGCAATTAATGTTGGATGATCTTTAGTGAAATTTATTTGCTAAAATCAATGATAATGTTCTACAATTTGAGTATTTCTTGATATAGAAAAGTGAGTGTTTCCAGTACTTCACGAGCTCATTGAAATATTTTAATTGATATTCAATCAATTCTTAAAGTCTTGTTTTTGGCTAATGCTTTCAGTGCAGCTTGGCTCACATGCTACCTCTGAAAATGGGTGAATGTCGACAGCTTTCATTTGGTACAGTGATTCTTTATTCTTTCTATCTTCTTTTGATGATTTCTGCATCATTCAACATTTTTGCCCATAGATTTTTTTTAAACTCAAGACTTGAATTATTTCTTGAGTTCTTTCTGTCTTAGACATACTGAGCATGTTCGTCTTTCTTGCATTTTTAACGCTAGGCTCTATTTCATTTTAGTAATTTACATTGTTTTCTTGAGCTACACTATGAAATTTTCTGCTAAGCTTTGTGACTTCATCATTTTTGTTTTTATTTGTCCAGCCTATTCTTTGATGAAGAGCAAGTTTCAGAGTCTCTTCTGACACCCACTTTGAGCTTTCTTTTCTTTCCTGATTTTTGAATGATCTTTGGTTTTCCTTATGTGTGATCTCATCCCACAGCTCACCACATCTTCTGTCATACGTGTTCCTTGCATCCATTGTGTTTGTGAGATGATCTTGATATTCAGGTGGGATATACTCAAGGTCATATTTTGGCTCTAGGCCCCTTTAAAATTGTTCTTTTGATTTCTTCTGACATCTAGATGAACAATTGGCAGTTTGTTCCTCAATCGGTGCCCAGCTTGATTTTAGTTACTGACACAGTCTCTTCCCATTGGTATCATCAATTTTTTTTTCCGTGGAGTCCACATGGGGAAAGCCATATGTGCAGTCACTGTTTGTGTTATTGAAAGAATGATTTATGATTAAGCCTCCCATAATTCTATGATATGATCTCCAGTGTTGTTTCTATCACCATGATCATATATTTCAACTACTGTTCTATGTTTCACGCCTGCATTCCAATCTCCTATAATAATCAAAGCATCTTGATTGCATATTTCATCAATACCAGACTGAAGATATTGGTTGAATTCTTCAATTATTTCATCAATAACTATAGTGATCAGTCCATAAATTTGAATAATAGTTTTGTTGATTGGATTTCCATATACATAGGTATACATTAGCATTTCTCAGACAGCAGTATACTTCAAGGTATATCTTGAAATGCCCTGTATGACAATGAATTGCAATGCCATTCTTGTGTTTCATTTACAGCATGAGCCATTTGATTTTCTGATCCAAAATAGCCAATACCAGTCTATTTGAGCTTACTAAAGCCTAGGATATTGGTCTTTATGTGTTCCATTTCATTCTTGATGACTTCCAATTTTTCCACATTCATACTTCATACAATCCAAGTTCCTATTTTTATGCAATTAAATTGCATATGTACAATGAATGTTTGCAGAAAACAATTGTAATGCACCTAGTAGCAGAAGGATGTAATATATTTTATAATTTTTCATAATAGTCCAGGGAATGGCTTTAGAGATGGAAATGTGACCTTTAGAAGTGTGGATGGAGTATATGTTGAGAAGAAATATCTTCTCATTATGCTATTTTATTTAATAAAAATTTCTGAATTTGTTTTAATAATTTTCTAATAACTCGTGTGTGCTTTCATTTTGCTTCATTTTTGCAATCAAATAGTGTCTCTCTCTAAATTATTTTGATAGCAGCTGGGACTGTGATTTTGATTTTCAAAAAGTACAAAGACTATCATAATTATGAACAAGTTATATTATATACTATACTTTTCTGGTGAGTAGGAGTGTTATAATTTTCAATCATGTATTGTCCATATTTAATTATAAAAAGTAGGAAATATGTTACATCCATTATAAAGACAGAAAAGCACCATAATGATTTTATAAAAGTAACATTGTTTTTGTAATTTTATTTTTTGTAACAAAAGCAAATCCCCAAATGCATGCATTATCAGTGGGCATTAACATTGGTATAGTCTTAAGGTATTAGTAAGTGCATTGAGCATGTTACTTATATCTGTGCAATAATATTTTGATTTATTATCTTTCAGTTTAATTTTCTTGCACAAAATGAATTTTTTTCATATTTTCTTGCTAGAGGCAATTAATAATATTCAGAAAGGTTATCACTGATATCCTGGATATATGCGTACATTCCTATGTCAATCCCTCTTTCTCTCCCTCTTTCTGCCTCTCCTACTCCTTCCCATTCTTTGTTTTTCTCCTTTCCTTAGCTCTCATCTCCTCTCCTTCCTGCCCTCTCACTTTCTCCCTCACTTCCTTCTTTTTATTTCCTTCAATAGTATTACTTGTGGCAAGATTTCTTTTAAAGGCACTAGCCAGTTCTTCTAGGTTGCTGTATTCATTTGCTTAACTAAACCAGATGACATTGTGCACTAAAAACAAAACAAACAAAATATGTATAAAGAAATGCATGCTCTAGCTCTTAGGAAGTTTCATTCTAAAATCATCAAGACATTACTTAAGTCTCCATATTTTAATGCTATTCAAACAGCTTTAAATATTTATTTGGACACGAAGGAATTTCATTTTCCAGAAATTATAGTAGGAAAGATTACTGCAGATACTCACAAGGGAGTTTCATTTATATTAATATTAAGAGATGTGCTGAGACTCCAAATGTATTTCCAAAGTGCAACTATAAAAATGCAATTTTTCTAATGCATAGGAAGGTTCAGTTCCTATATCAATTTGAAGCACATCTAAGGGCCGCACATCTGGTTAATATCTTCTATCACAATTGGATGTTATTGAAATGATTCAGAAACTACTTTCCATCACTTTCTCCTCTTAATATGTTATTGAATTAGGAATAGTAGTCATTTTGGGAGGCAACAAATGGGTACTATTTTGCTGATCCTCTCAAAGGACACTCTACTTTTTAGACTAAAGTTAATAAACTGGAAAGTGTTATATTTAATTCTCTAGAACTACAGTTTTGCATTTTCCCCCTAGCAGATCATATAATACAAAAGGTTATTGCTTTGCCTTCCCTTTGTTTTCCCATTATAGTTTGCTTTCCTTCATATTCTGGTATTTTATCTGGGTGGTTTTTTTAAATTTAATATATTAATTTTAATATTAATTTTAATTTTCTTTTTCTTCCAAGCTAATCAATTACTTTCTAATCACCCTCAAAATAAGTTTGGTACTGTTTTCCATCCCTCTAATACTTAAATTGATTCATATTTTTCTGTCTTCTTTCTAACTACTTACACATAAAATAGTAACCATGTCTTACTATAAATCTAAAACACTATATTTTTACTAAAACACTATATTTTTTGTATTCATGTATTTTTATATTTCTTTATAGTATGTATTTAAGCTATATATAAAGTACACTATAGTTCATATTTTGGGATGATATTGTAAAAGAAACAGCAGGAACAGAGAATTATGATTAAGAATGTTATGGAAGGTCAGGTAGGATATTTGTAGACAGTGACGTTTTAAAGATGAATTATGAAAAGCAGAGGAAGAATGTCCTTTGTCTTCTTGTCCATCTCCCTTCTCGCATGTATGCCAACATTTTTAAGGAACTTCCATCGATATGCTGGGAAATGTAGTTTTAGGACATTGTCATGGACTCTGTACATTCCCTATTCCAATCTCTATCTCTATCACCTCTCTTTTTCCTGCTCTGAGTATCATTTCAGAAATCTACAGGGGCAAGTCTATCCTGGGTTGCTGTACATTGGAATCGGCTCAGTGGCAACAAGTTGGTTTTTTGGTTTGAGTTATATATATGTTTGTGCAACACGGTAAATTTCTCCCAATTGTAGATAGTATACAGGTTGTAATTAGAATGACTACTGGAATGCCAGAAGGTTTCTCTAAATGTTCCTATTAATCTTCAATGTTCAGAAAGTTCTGTATGCGTACACCAAAATGGGACATCTTCATATTTTTGCCCTGCCAGCAACCCTAGACTGCTCTTGTTTGCTTCTCTTTGCAAGGCTCAGAGTGGGAGAAAGGGCTGCTGGCAAGGTGAGACTTCTGGGTCCTCATCTTCCTGGCACGTGCAGTTGGACCATGCCTTCGGTTCCTGCCCTATCCCATGGCCCTACAACTCTTTTCTTTTTCAACTCTCAGAGAACTCACAACACAAGAAACACCGATGAACTAAGCTTCAAAACTTGCAGAGTGCCTTTAATGAATAGTAGAGGAGCAGAGACAAAGAGCTATGCCTTCAAGGAGATGGTAGGAAAAACGAGCTCAAGCCTAGGAACACTCATATGGTGTGGTCAGGCAGTTACTGATTCTGTGTGGGGAAGGTTGCTATGGGTGGGAACTCCACTCTAGAGTGTAGTCAGTTGTATTTACTATGAACAGAGTGCAGTCTAAGTGGAATGACTTTTCTTCAGATTCCTGAGAGGAGTAGGCACATTCTTTTTATGTCATGCCTATCTGGGGAATTAGTGCATTTTATGTTCTCTTAGTGACAGGTCCCCCCCACCTTTCTCTGTCAGTGCTGGATAGAATGAGGGACTTGTACCTTTCTGGGAGACAGTTCACCTTTTTCTGGCACCATAGGGTAAAATGATGCCCTGCTTCTCCACTGCTGCTGCGGTCAGCCTTCCCAGTGTCTCCAGGTAGATGGTTTCTCTTAACAAAGTAAGATGAAGGTATTGGCAAGCCTTATGTTCTTCTCCTAGTGTCATCTATGTTTCTGTTTCCTGGCTGCTATCTGAGAGGAAGCAGAAGCTCGTCTTAAAAAAAAGCTGTAGCTGAGTGGGCACAGAGTGCCCTTGGGCATGAAGTGTCAGGAACTCTGACTTCTCATGATAGCCCATACTAGGTCTTAAAAACTGTATCAACACACGAGTTGCTTTCTTTTTAGACTTTATGACTGCTGTTGCTTGCTCCTCATGTTCAGCTGACGATAAATGTGCTGTGGCATGAGCCGTCTTGGAGTTGGTTCCCACCCACGGCAACCTTCCGCACCACAGAGTCAACCACTGGCCGGCTGCGCCATCCTTCCAAGTGTTCCCAGGCTTGAGCCCATTTTACCTACCATGGTATCAGTCCACCCTTGAAGGTACTCCTCTTTGTCTCTGCTCTTCTACCAATCATTAAAGGCACTCTTCAAGCTTTGAAGCTTAGTTCATGGGTGTGCCTTGTGTTGCTAGTTCTCTGATAGTTGAAAAAGAAATTTTAGCTTGTTTGTATAGTCCTTATTGTTAGCATGGGACCAATGTTCTCTAAAGGATTATTATATCCTAAATTGTTTTGGAACTCCTCATCCAATTTTTCTTTCTTTTTTTAATACCAAAATATTGGAATGTTTTTCTTTTTTGGTTGGTTACCAAATACATTTTTTTGGCTAGTGGTTAGGGGTTATGTAAATACATTATATAAAATTTTGAGTAAAGTTTGCCTAAACAGAATATTGCATAACACTTTGAGAGGCTTGAGAAAACTTAGGGCACTGGGAAGGATATCAACTTCTTACTTAGAAACAATTGATACAGCAAATATGAATCTTGGGGAAAATGGAAGTAGGATCAAGATCATTATTCAATTTGTTCTTTCTTTTCTACTTCCTCTATTTTTCTACATCTCTTTTCCTTTTCTTCTTTCTTCCCACCTCCCCAGATAAACTCAAGCTAATAAAAGGTGCTTTCTGTAGATGCTGTCTGTCTGGGGTTTCCATGCACGTGTAGATATTTCTTACTGTTTCCAGGGAAGAACTTCTGTTCAGAGAGAACTTGTCTCTTTACTGACGCAGGGCCAGAGTTTTGCTGATGACTGGACGGTAATTTTCTACTCAGCTCTTAATCCTGAATTAAAACAACAACAACATCAACAGTATTTCTATCATCTAAATTACTATGAAAAATCAATGTGTCCACTAGTATTTTCAATAACACGTACTTAGAATATAATATGTGGAAAATAATACTCAATGAAAATAAATTTTAAGGGATGAATGCCTTGATACTGCTTCTATGATCATTCACATTAAGAAGCCTGCATATGCATGAAAGACCTCCCCCCAAAAATCATCTCAATGTTAATAAGAGGAAGTGTGGGGTACAGACACAAAGCTCATCTGTAGACATTTGGATATCCCCATACAGAAGGGTCACAAGGAAGAGACAACCCAGTCAGGGTTCAGTATAGCACTGATAAAGCATACAACTTTCCTCTAGTTCTTAAATGCTTTCTCTCTCCCACCACTGTCATGACTCAAATTCTACCTTATGAATCTGCCTAGACCAGAGCCTGTACACAGGTACAGATAAGAACACAGGGAATCCTGGACAGATGAATCTCTTAGGAACAGTAATGAGAGTAGCCATACCAGGAGGGAAAAGGGAAGGTGGGGGGATAAAGGAGGAACAGATCACAGTGATCTATGTATATGCCTAACCCCACCCCCACCACGCCCTGAGGGGGACAGACAACAGAGAAGTGGGTGAGGGAGACATTGGTCAAAACTCGACATGATATAACAGTAACAATTTATAAATTATTGAGGGTTCTGAGGGAGGAAAGGTGGGGGGAAATGCGGAGCTGACACCATGGGCTCAAGTAGAAAGAAACTGTTTTGAAAAAGATGCTGCAACAAATGTACACATGTGCTTGACATGGTGTATGTATGATGTATGTATGTATGATGCATGTGTGTATTGTGTGTGTATGTATGTATTATGTATGGATGGATTGTGATAAAAGCTGTATGAGCCCCCAATGAAATGATTTTTTTAAAAAGCCTTTATCAAGACATTAAACACTGAATATTTAGGGCCAAACACTTCCAGTTGGAATTTTTAAATAAAGAGCACCACCTTGTGGGAACATACATTTAACCATATTATGTGAAATGAAAGATATAGGAATAATGAAATCCTATATAGCTTTTAAAATGCTTTCAGTTTCTACTATCTCACACTTGCTTGTGTATAAGGAAAGCACTGTACTTTTCCCTAAGGAAATTAAAAAGACTTATTTTTAAATGTCATTTTTTAATCCTATGTCAATTAAAAAATACATGCAAACAACAAAATCCTCTGAAAAACTGTAATTACTAATTTTTTCTTTTATAAAAATGCTTTGATTCATTAAGATCTAATTCTCATCATAAAAGTAATTAGAAGTATGGAAAACTATTAAAGATGACTGAGTTTTTTTAAGCTTCACTTAATAATGAACCCAAACCTACTGCCATCAGGCCAATTCAACCTATAGAAGAGAGTACCACTGCCACATAGGGCTTCCAAGCGCAGATCTTTATGGAAGCACATTTCCACATCTTTGTCCTACAAGGCAGCTGGTGGGGTTCAATGTTACCTTTCATTTCACCAAAATAAAACACCAAAGTCACTGCCAAGGAAACGGTGCCCACTCCCTACAGCTCTGAAAGACAGCTGCTGTGAGTGTCTAAGACTATCTGTCCACAGGAATAGAAAACTTGTCTTGCTCCCTTCATTGAGCAGTCACCTCCTAAGTTTAACATTGAAGGTGTATGGAGAGCAGAGCAGGGCTACATTTTTGCATATCATCAGTAGTGGAAACCAAATAATTTAACAACCGGGTTTCCGCCCTCATGACTTTTAACTATTTAAAAATGATATATGGAAATATAGTTTATTTCAAAACACCGCTCTTGAAGAGAGGAATATTGCAAAAGAGTAAATGATGTAAATTTGGGCAACCTCCTTAGAGAAAATCATGATTCACAAGTCCATTTTTGCAACCAGTTCACCAATAAAAAATCAGGGATTGGTTCTGCCACTCTGGTGTAGACTGGCTGAATTGGCCCATTGCACAGGGTCATTTTTAGACTTTCTTTTAAAACAGCAGATGATGTACACAGTGCTTGACAGACTTACATCTGAACATATACATTGGTTCAATGCTTTCTGATTCTTATATAAATTCTACATTTGACTGAGTTCCCTGTTTGATGCCAGTTTCACTCTGAGGAAGGACTCCTTCTTCAAGTAGATTCCTACTCACAGTGACTTGGAGGATGGGATAGAACTGCTCCCATGGATTTCTGAGACTATGAAGCTTGACACAAGGAGAAAGTCTCCTCTTTATCCTAGCGAGTGCCTCCTGGTTTTGAACTGCTGATATTGAAGTTAGCAGACCAACATGTAACGAATAGGCCAAAGAACTCTTGGAAGGATTCTAGACTGTTGAAATTGCTGTTACAATGAGGATCTTAGCACTGGAAAGTAAACATTCCTTAACAGAACAAACAGACAAAACCAAAATAACCACATAGGTTTCATTATCTTTCAAAATCTAACACTGTATTTGTGTTTTGGAACACCGTTACTTTAGCACCTTTAGATATGAAGTCGCTTTTCTTTGTAGACATTGCAAATAACAAACCTCTGATGTTCCATGTTTTTAAAAAATGTTAATTATTTTTAACATGCACTCTTGGTAAGGTAAAGTTTTCCAACTTATTCTAATTTGAGAGCTTTTCAGACAATTGTTTTGACTGAAATTGAGCAAGTGATCTGATTATTCTAGTTTGGTGGACATTTTATGAATACTGATTCTGTTCTTTTTATCACTTCTTTAACTTTGAATCATTCAAAACATTCACTGCATTGGAATGCACTTGAGGGCACCTCACAACCACTGATATTGTTAGGGTACAATAGTATGTATCCTTCTGTTCTTATTTTTCATACAATTTAAATAAATCTATATGTAGCTACTTTCATATTTTTCCATCCACTTATTGCCTGAGTAAAAGGAACTAGAAATTATAAATTTATTTATAAGATCTGTGTGATATCTAGAATTCAGTGCAGCAGAGCCTTAATAGAAATTTTAGGGCAGGTGTCTATGAAAGTATTTTGGTAGTGAAGTAGTTTTATACATGCATCTTTGGGTTTTTAGTTGTATTTATTATTTTATATTTTTGAAAATATTATTCAGATGATAAGTAACAAAATTATTGAGTCGATGTCAAATCACTGCCACAAGAGTTATAAGAAGTAATGTAAAGCATCATAAGTTCTGTCAAATTTATAAAGGTGAACACTTTAACAAGTCGACTGTTTTTGCAACTGTTCAACCAGTTGGATGCGCTGAATAATGTTCTGCTATTTCACACTGAAGTGAGAAGGTTGTCGAGAGGAAAAGTTTTAAAATGTGTTTTTGAGCTGCGTGATATACTCAAAGTGTTTTTTGATCAGAAAACAAGACCGCCGTTCGAAGTATTTTTCAGCAATAAAAGTGAACTGCAGAAAATAGCTTACTTAGTTGACATCTTTAATGACTTAAATTTATCACTGCAACGACTAAATGAAAAATGCCTCAATTTTTCCAAAAATATCCACTCTCTTCCGAATGAAACTTCATCTATGAAAAAAAGGATGAAAATAAAATTTAAATGTTGCCTACCTTATCTGCTTTCTTTGAGGAACATGACTTTTAACCAGACAAAAGGATGGCAATGATAATCTCTGTGAAAGAACACTTGCACAGGCTTGCAGATGAAATTTCATCGTACTTTCCAAATCTACCTAACACTTGCCAGACCCATTCACAATCAAATTTGAAGATGTTCCTGAGACAGTACAAGAATTGTTCATGGAACTTACTAATAGTGATGCAGCAATAACTGATTTCTCTACAATGTCAGTTCCAAAATTATGGATCAAGTGTTTGCATTCATCTCCTGTTCTGTCTGAATTTATGTTGCACCTTCTTCTTCCATTTCCAACAACATATCTTTGGGAACAGGGTTTTCCAGCTGGTTAATTGTCAAGTCTAAATAGAGAAGTAGGCTTGTTGTGGAAGATAATCTTCGTTGTCCTCTTGCAATGACTGCCCTAAGAATTTCTGTCACAAAATGCAGCAATGTTGTTATATTAAGACTGTTATCAATGCTGCACCATGCTTCAGGACAAAATTTCATTTATTTGTAATTAGAAATAAATATTTCGCAATATATAATCACATGTTGCTTTTGTAATTAATCACTATGCTTTAATCATTTAATTTGCAACAATGAAAATATATCCTACATATCAGATATTTACATTATGATTCATAGCAGTAGCAAAATTATAGTTACAAAGTAGCAACAAAAGTAATTTTATGGTTGGGGGTCACCACAACATGAGGAACTGTGTGAAAGGGCCACAGCATGAGGATGGTTGAGAATCACTGGGCTAGCACGGTTCTTAGGAAAACCATGTAGCATTCATAGATATACTTGTTGAAGCAAACAAAACATCTGGAAATGATGATAGCTCTTGCATGGGCTAATTCAGAGGCTTCAGTGAAATAATGCAAGTAAAAGAGGCATATGACATAGCATGGGATCAAAAGATGTCATCACTGTATTATTTGTGGGGCATATTGTTTCCTTAAAAATTGCTATAAATATTGTGGTGGTTAAAACAAAAGCACCTGTCAGTAGGAAAAAAATCATTTCAATGACAATGGTTTTGTTTTGGACATGCAAATAACTGCGGGACAGAACGATTTTAAAATGGGAGTTACCACTGGCAATCACGAACGGAGACCCGGAGCTGCAATATGAAAGCAAAGGAAATCTGGGAGCAGAACTCTGCCAGAAAAAGCATCTGTCAACATGAGAGGTTTAGGGGTTTAGAAGTGCAGTTGCTGATGAGTCTGTGATGTTTGATCACATGTCCAGGAAAGGCTACTGCTTGTATGCTTCCTGCATTTCTGGCACTAAGGTTTTGTTCATCTTGTTTTCAGATTTTGTTATCATCACCGTGTTAGGGAGGATTCTATAAAGAAGCAAAACAAGAGATGCTCATAATTTATCTACCTATTAAGGAGAGAAAAGTCAACTAAATTATTTGAACTATATATAGGTAGAAACAGGCAATCAAACAAACATAACAAAGATGTGGCTTACCCAACTATAAACAGTTAAGAACAGGTCAATTAAGGTGTATGGGTCAAGGATTAAATTGGTAGCTTTTTCTGACCTCTGGAGTTGCAAAGGCTCATGAACCAGGCAGCAGGAGGACCAGGGCCTGTGAATGCAGAGAGAGATGACTGCACGATGGGCAGTCAGGTGTCTCCTGGAGTCCACAGACAAACGTTGGGCTCTTGAATCCAGTTCAAAGGACTGGAGGTGGCTGAGCCAAAGACTCAGTCCAGACCAGCACTGAAAGACTAGGTCACACCCTTCCCCTTACCCTCCACTCCCATCTTCATCCACCTGCTCAAGTGCTGACCACAGAGTCGCTTCCACTTTGTTAGGTCACCTCATGGGGGAAGCTTCAACAGCCAAACTTCTGAGCATCATGGCCCACCCATGGGGACTGACACAGCGCCTATCACCCTCACTGCTGGGGAGAGTCCTATTTCTCCGCCAAGAACTCTCGCAAATCCTCTGCTTCTCTGTTTGATGATCTTCACTGAAAATGTAGTGTAGGTGAATATTAGAAACTCAATGAATGTTTTAATTCAATAAAATATATACAACCTTTATAATATCATGATTATGTTTATTATGTTCAAATTTCTACAATAGTCCTTCAAATACTACATAAACATTAATTTTAGAAATATGAGTATTTATGATCATGCTTAAATTTGATTATCAATCAAAGCTCATTTTTTTTCTTAAATGTATTAAGAAAAATAAGTATGTTTGCTGATAGGTCAGGAAAAACACAAACCTTCCAAGAACAAAGGGCAACTAATTACAACAGATAGAGAAATCTGTGTACTCATCTGGTTTATTCAAAAGCAACCTTTCCTAATTTTATGAGAGTGATGTGTCATTCCTCTGCTTTTTCAGATGGCCCATAACAGGTAATAATATTATCATAAATTTGGGGCTCATTTATATAATTTCATGTTGTAATCTTACTATGGTAAAAAACCTTTGTAATTGTTGTTAAAGGGAATGTGTGTGTTTGAGTCATACTGGAAGGGGGAGGAGAGTGGGTGGTTGTAGTTTATTTTTCTAGGCTGTGGGTGGTATTTTGATATGTTGGGGATATTTCAAGGCTTAGGAGTGAATGTTCTATTGTAGTTGCTATTTTCTTTTGTCAAACTTGTACTGAATGTTGTTTTTTGTTGTAGGTGGTATTTGGAAATTTGATCTAGAAGAGCATGTTTTCAGGGGGGAAAAGTGGAGGAAATTGATACTAGTCAAACATACTCCTACACTCCTCCAGTGGTGGTTATTACTTTTACAGTCTATTTTGTTTCTTCGTGACACACATACGCCATGATGAACAAGATCTTTTGGCTTTCATATTAGACATTGCATAGGGTTGAGGATTCTCATAGCTACAAGTACTTCCTGAAAAGAAGGAAAGAAAAACATGGTCAGAAAATAAAGATGAAATATGGATAAGATATGCTAAAATTTATTGAATTGGAAAAGAAAATTTATGGCAATTAAAAAGTACATTTCTAATCTATAATTTGCCAAATTAAGTATAGGGATTTCAGAAATTTTTATAGACTCCAAGTTTATAAAATCATTATCCTTCAGCATAGATATTGTGTAGATAAATGAATTAAATAAACTTATCTATTCTCTTCCTACATAGAAGTTTTAGTTTTCCACTCGTGTTTTTGTGTCCATGAAATCCATCAAATTCATTTTTTATAGGTATAGATATCAAGATAATCTGTCAGTAAAAAGATAAATTTATTTAGTAGCAAATTTGTTTTATCATTTAGTACAGATTCTCAACCTGTGTGTCACGACCCCTTTGGGGGTTGAACACCCTTTCACAGGTGTTGCCTATACACAAAATTGCAGTAGCAATTCACAAAAATGAAGTAGCAATGAAAATGAAAATAATTCTGTGGTTGGGAGGTTACCCCAACAAGAGGAACTGTATTAAAGGGTCATGGCATCAGAAAGATTGAGAACCACTGCTTTAATATATAGCTTTGTCCTGAACTCTAGATCTGTTTTCCATCCAGGAAGGAACATGACTACCTTGAGTAAATTCAACTCTAGTCAGGAAATTAGGTACAACATTTGGGCACCATTTTTTAATCTTCTTATTCCTCAAGGATCTACATCACCAACTTCATCTACTTCACACCCAATTTACATTCAAGAAGGTATAGCTCACAACCAACAATTTCTCTTTATCATCACCACAATAGCTATAGTACCTCTTTTCCTCAGTTGTACCTATGCCTGCTTATCCGGTTCTTTACACAGAGCTTTCTTTACTCCATCACGTTCATTCACTAATTTCTACACAAAGTGTCTTTAAGGCCTCTCAAGTATATAATCACAGAGCAGCAGGAGGACGGGAGACACAGGTGGAGGGAGTAGAAAAGTTGGGTTTCTAAAATTCAGATTTAGAAGTCAAGGAGAAGAATAAACATTTGTGAAGATGGTAGCAAAGAAGGAATAATGGAGGTGAGGTGAACGGGAAACCAAAAGATTATGTCAAATAACTTTTCTGGGCAAATATAAGTTATTTCAAGAAGAGCTAATGTCAGCAATCCAAAACACACCACACTCTGCCATTGTGTGCTTTATGACCCAGCAACACTCTAAGGCAGAATGTAATGGCTCATCGGGCTTTAAAGATTTTTCTGTTAGGAGTTGATTCATATGTCTTTCTATATTTCAATCACATCAGGTAGAATTGTACAATCGGTTTCCAACCATTCTTCTTATACATGAACTCGTTGACATCATCTCACTTTTACCCCACCCCCACAAATGGACTCAGGCTACCCCTGAGCCCTTTGTTCTACTTGATGTCCCCATCGGTTCATCAATCCCAGGTTTCATAGACTGAAAAATGGAAAAGCGTGGAACACAGCATCAAGACCTCTGCTGACGACCTCTATTGACATAATGCCTCGGAGATACACTCTCCTGTGAAGGAGCAAAGAACAAACCAAACGACACACACCAACATTACAGAAAATTTTGGAAACCAGATCAGGTCCAGCCTATACCTTGGGGTGATGTACTGACAGAGTTTTAACTGCTCAGGTCAGATTTATGCCTTTGTTCTTCTATACTCCTCTCTCCCAAGCACTCGGTTTAGTAATCGCTTCCCATCCCTCAGTTTTAGAGAGGGGGAGATCTCTGGAGATTTATTTCCTATGCAGTTCCACACATGACTCGAGCTCCCATTGTCATCCAATGCCTTCTAAAGAACGGATTCTTTCGTTTGGCTCTTAAACGATTTCCTTCTTTGACCGTGGATTCCCTTCTTTCAGAGACTGTTGATGGTGTACTTCTTCCATGTGGGCTTGCTTGATATCTCACTTAGATGGCTGCTTGTTTGGCAACAAGCCTTGAAGACTCCAGGCACTATGTTGAGGCATACAGAAGCAAAAGTCCTAGTTTCCCCATGCAGTGGCAGGTGGGCTGGAACTGCTGGCCTTGTAGTTAGTGGCCCAAGGAGTATCCCACCTGCTTGCCCCACCAGTGTTCCTAGTAGCACAGATAGGGGGAACCAAATGGAAATTTTAGAACAAACATAAACATATAAGTATGAATGCATGGACTCAACAGCAGAATGAAAGGGGTGCGAGAAACAATCTGGCCCCTTGAAGATGTTGTTGTCTGGTGCTTGCTGTTGCCTGGGTTCAGACTCACAGGGACTCTCCAAGCAACAGAACCAAAGCGCTGCTTTCCCGGCACCATCCTCGCCCTCGTTCGTATATGTGAGCCCCTTGTTGCAACCACTGTGCCCACTCATTTCACCGAGGGCGTGAGTCTCTGTCTCTGCCCCTCCGCTTTACCATGCTTGCCATCTTTTTCTCTGGACTGGTCCCTCTTGATCGCATGTCCAAAGAGCATGACATCCTTCTCTAGGGACTGATCTGTCCTGAGAACACGTCAAAAGCCCTTGAGATGAAGTCTTGCCATCCTGACCTGTGAGCAGCTTTCTTCTAGGACTGATCAGTTTTCTTTTTTGATTGTCTCTGGTACTTGCCCTTGTCTTCCCCCACATGGTAATTTGAATGCATGACCTTTTTCCTGTTTTCCTTATTCAGTGTTCCATTTTCACATGCATATGAGGCCACTGAAAATGCTCTGGTTTGGGTCTGGCACATCTTAGTGCTTGAAGGAACATCCTTGCTTTCAACTCTGTACAGAGGTGTCAAGGACCACATTAACCCAGTGCCGTGTGTTATTGAGTCTCCTGAGAGTATGGAGTGTGTGTCCAAGCAAGGAGAAATCCTTGACAACCTCAATCTTTCATCCATATTTCTATCATGATATTGCTCACTGGTCCAGTTATGAGGATTTTGATTTTCTTTTTTTAAATCATTTTTTGGGGGCTCATACAGTCTTATCACAATCAATACATACATCAATTGTATGCAGACCACATTTGCACATTTGTTGCCATCATCATTCTTGAAACATCTTCCCTCTAATTAGGCCCCCAGTATCAGGTCCCAATATTTCCTCTCCCTTCCCACTCCCCCTCCCCCAAGAAACCCTTAGTAATTTACAAATTATCATTATTTTGCCTGATTGTACACTGTCCCATGTGTCCCTTCACCCACTACCCTGTGTAGATTTCATTTTCTTAGTGTTGAGGTGTAATCCATACTAGAAGCTGTAGTTTTTTATCTTCTGTGGTAAGTGCTTCAAGTCTTCATCATTCTCAGCAAGCAAGGATGTATTATCTGTATATCACAGCTTGTTAATAAGCCGTCCTCTAATTGCAATGGTGAATGCTTCTTCATATAATCCAGATTCTATGATTATTTTCACAGCATATTTCTCAGATTGAGTAAGTATGATGAGGACCATGGAATTTACAATGTGAACAACATAAACTAGATGTACTAAAACCCACAAACACCAAACAAAATAAACATATAGAAATAAAACAAAAACAGAACTTGGGAGACAGGTGGAACTATGAGAAGATATCTATTATTTGTGTCCCTGCTTAAATGGAAATGAAAGAATAAGATTGGACTGAAAGTAGTTTTTGCTTTTTTAAAATAATGCCTGAGATTCATGTACACTCTCCCCTACTGAAGTTAGCAGGGTCCAAGCTTTACATTGACGATGACAAGCAGGTCGTAAGAGGGACCCAGACAAGTCCACGCATGATTCTCGCTAAAGAATTAAAAAAAAAAAAGTCTTGAAATAGCAAGTGGGAAAGCAGGCAGATTAGAAGGGATTTTACACTGCACATTTTAAGTGCTTGAAAAAGGGAAAACTTCTGACCTGTAATCTACATTCAGGGGTGACAAAATTGAGATAAAATTTCACCAACTACTGAAGGCTAAATAAATAAAAGGAAATTCTCTAAATAGTAAAGGAATAATAAGTGAAGGAAACTGGAGCAACAAGAGGGAAAAAAGAACACGGAAAGAAAATAAAAGTAAATGTCTAATATTTTCTTTTTCCTCTTAAATTCTTGAAAGAATGCTTAATGATTGAGCAACAATTACAACTCTGTGTGTGTGTGTGTGTGTGTGTGTGTGTCCCTCAAAGAGTACAACTGTGGTAACTGTTGTGTCTGCATGTTGTATTCCAATTTCTACCACAAGAGGGCAGTGCCAAAACCTCTTAAGAAAGCTCTGGTGTTCCATCAAGAGTAATTAATGTGCAATTCCTGGAAACAGTTCAATTTCACGAAGTAATTCTGAGCAAGTGCCATCCTACAATTGGACTGGAATGCTTTCATCACCTCACTAAAAGCTAGAAACCTACCCCTTTCTCTAAAGAATACAAAATGAAAAGCTTTTTTTCATTTCATAAAATCCGCTTACAAAAGTCATTTTATCAAAAAATGGGATTAACCGTTGCAGTAAGACTATTCCAAGAAAGGAATAAGAATCTTGCCTTAAAACCCTTATCTATGAAATTCAAGTTGCAAGACAAAATCATGGTAACCATCAAATCAACAAATTACACAGGGTAGCTGGTGAGGTTGCCGTTGCAAAGATTATGGACATTTTTAAATTTGGAAGACACTCCTAGCTTTCAGTGATGCACATATACTTCATGGCAGGCCAATGCATTGCTTTACTGGAAAATCTGAATGCAATACTCTTACCCATATTCCATGTCATTGCACACTGAACATCTGCATAGGTCAGGGAGTGCTCTTCCTTAGATGTCTTTTTATTCTTAAGTTTGTCCATAGTCTGGCAGAGTTTTGCTTATGTGCCATGTTTTCTGATATTTTACTGAGATGCTGAGAAACAATGAACAACTCCTCAGCTATTTCCTTCCAAGAATAAAGCCTCATAGAAAATTACCTGGGGCTAGCCTAAAGAGGAAATATGGCAAATATTACAGCTTCTCCTCTCTCATTTAATATTTTCAGATTAGTCTTATCCTGTAAGGTTGTATACATGAATATATATATGTATATATATTCAACTATATTATAATCCTTAGCAAAATAATATTTTCTTCCATTGTTTATAACTTTTCCCTTTAGAACATTCAGCCCCCATGTCTATGTTCATCTGTGCTTCACAAGCTTCCCTTGAGATGTCAAGCAACAGTTTAAAAGCCCCTTGGCAGCATGGGATAGGTGTTGGACTGCTGAGCAAAACCAGGGGGTTCACTCTCTGCCCTCCCCTCCTCGTCCTGCCCTCCAGCCACTCCTGGAGCAAAAGAGGAGGTTGTCTGGTCCTGTGAGCATTCCTTCTTGGAAACCCTGAGGAGCAGTTCGACCCCTGGTGGGGCTCAGTCAGCTCAGTTCCAGGATTGTTCCCTCAGAAAGTCTCTGGAAAGCCTTTTTTTTTTTTGGTCTTTTTCCTGTCTTGCCTAGCTCAGCCAGAGTCACAGAGCATGGATGCTTCCCTCATCTGAGGTCTCAAACCATAGGTCTGTAGAAGATATATCATATTTGTTTTATAGGTCACTGCATGGCTGCTCCTCCAAAATATTCTCAGAATCTAACCTGGAGGTCCATGAGACATGGATCACCACGTCTCTAATCCACAAAGCACCAACCTCATGACCCCAGTGCCTGCCTTCTTAAACATTTCCTAAAAGTATGAGTCTAAAATTCACTTGATTTCACCTAACAACTCAACCAACAATAATCGTTTCACTTTGTTTATTTTTGTGTACAATCATCTACATGTTCATAAAGTTCTTCTTTTAGTTCTCTAGAAAGTGAAAACCCAGATGTTTCCCAAGTGAATGAGGTAGGTAGGGAGACGTTTCCTAGCCCACAGTTCCATGGACAGGAAGGAGGGGCTGTTGAAATGAATCATCATCATAATGCAAGGCTGAATGTTTTAGAGGCCAGGCAGAAATCTCTGTGTGATAATTGGTTTTTCACCTCTCTCATATAATAACTTCCTCATTCAAATGGCCATGAATATTAAGCCAGGGGAAACAAGAAGATGCAGCCTTTTAGAGTGTAAGTCATTGTTACATTCCCCAGTCAGCAGGATCTATGCTGCCATTCCAGTAAGTGATCCAGCGAAAGTCAGAGTGCCAAAAACTTGTACTAAGGCTTGTCCGTTCAGTAGATCCGAAAACATGAGGGTTTTTCTGGAATATTTTTCAGGTCTTAGACATCTTCAACTAATCACTGACCCCCTCACCTTCTCCTAGGCCTGCTTCTCATTGATTTAGAGTGGAAGGGATTGCATATGTGGGGTTGAAAGTACAATTCATTAACTTGAGGGCATTGAGGATTATAACTTATTAAAACCTAGAATCTGTTAAAGGGACTCAGTCACACCATGGTTAACCATCTGGTGCTTACAGAATGGCTGAAAATTGAGGGGGAAAAGATCTCATGAGATCATTCCCATCAAAATTACAGTGGAGAAAAAGGAAAAAAGAAATGAGTATAAAGGCATTAGATAAATATATGGGAGTCATTAGAGAAAGAGTAAAATATTCTCATTTTTTTATTATGGAAAATATCAGACATGTAATAATAAATTAGAATATAAATAAAAAAATCATAGTGGAGAGAAATTATAGTTACCTAAGAGTAGCAACAGTATCAGTCAAGAGAGTGAATAAAGAGGTGAGGAAACACGAAGGCAAAGCGAAAGTCAAGTGGCACAGCCCTTCAGCTAAGTGTAGGTTTGCAGTCCATTAAACTGTTAACTGTTAACTACCCTTTACTTTTTTGGTTAACTCCCTTTGCTTTTTAAACAATGTGAACATTGTTTTTAAAGTGAAATGTCCATTTCAGCATTCTTAGATGGGAAGTGCTAATAGAGGGTGAGCTAGAAAATTTTATCACAAAATTATGGAAAGTTTTATTTCTCAAAAATAAGATTTTTCTGATATTTTGTCACCATTATTTCTCGAGATACACATCTGTGTCTGTATACTGTTCAAAGCAATTCTTCCCCTCCCCTTTCTACCCCCTCCCCCTCCAAGTTCTGTGCACTCTATTTGACACCTAGTCAAAATGTTGGTTGGGGCCTCCTAGTGGAACACAACGGGTTTTCTTTTTATAATGCTCTGAAGTTTGGGCGCCATCAGAAGTCTGGAGGGGACACTGGGTGCTGTAGGGAAAATAGACTACCTGGCTTTCCTTGGAGCAGGAGCAGACACAGCACCATGAGGTGTGTGTGTGTGTGTGTGTGTGTGTGTGTGTGTGTATAGCAGGGTTGGGGGGTATGGTTTTTTTTCTTACAAATGCAATTTTCAATTTTCTGAAACTCCTTCCTAATAAACTACTCTGATAATCATGTATTCATTGGGAAAGGATATTAAGATGGGTCCAATCTCTCGGTCTCTCAAAACAAATGCAGCACTCTCTCGCTGCCTGGTGTGGGACGGGCTCAGCCGATCCCTCCAGAAGCCACTTGTGTGCTTGGACCTTGTTCTCTGGGTCCTTTGGGTCAAGCGCTGACTTCGCTCAGGTTATGATTTATTCTGTGAACTTATTTCCACGTATTTAGATCTTGCTTAAAAGGGCTATGGTAAGAGAAGGTCTTGGAACCAGCTTGTCTCACAGCACTTTGGGCGCCTGCTTAGCCAGAAGTTGGCTGCAGCCAAGATGATCACTTCAGATTTGAGGACATGGCCTCACTTCACTTCAGTGGCTAGCTCATCAACCGTAGCTCTTCCCCCTCTCATGGACTTCTGGACTATCGCCACAGTTTCGTCATGTACTGAAGTTGATAATCTTCCTCTTCTTGATTCACCTTTAAATCCTACCTGACTTCCTATGAGACACTTGCTCTCTCTAGACACTGTTGTTTTCAGTGTGGCAGTATTTCTGTAAGTTTGTTGCAAAACTTCAATTATTTAGGAAAACATCCACTTGGGTGTTGCTAAGTATTGCTAGGTTTTGATTTTAGAAAAGACTTCAAGATAATATTTTCCAGAAAGCAAGTTTTGTGTGTGTGTTTTTGAGGTGCTATGATGAGACTATTCAGTCTTTCATCGATGGCAGACACATTTAACCATGTTTTATTGGATACAAACTTATGCATGTATGAACTGGAAACCTTGTAGCAATACTTTGTTATTTACCCTCTCATTTATGGCTGTACAAAATTAAACCAAAATACAAACCAAAATAGTCATTTGGGATATCATACATAAACACTTTTTTTTTCAAATAAATATGATATTTAATAGAAATTGGATAATTTAACCTGATAGGGCTAACAAAATTACCATTGTCTATTATTTGTACAATTTTTCTGGGTAATTTTTTGACTACTTTGGGTGGATGAAAAGAAGCACAACTCCAGTATATGAAACCGGTTATTTTAAATCATTTTGTTTACTAAATCATTTTATTGTCAATAAATTCCTGGATTTTGAAAGTATAAATCAATATAAGTGCTAAATTTTATATTGGTAAATGCTTTCCAGAGTTACACTTAGCTTGAAATCGCTCTTAAAAAGTCTCATCTGTGTATATTTAATAATTTATAGCAGTAAAAGCATGTGGAGTAAAAGAGCACAACATGTATTTCTCCAGATGGACACATTTTATAAAATATTTTAGTGCATAAATCATGTGTGTGAAATTATTTTATGTTGAGATATAAATGAATATTTTCTTTAATTCTCTTATTAAAGTAGAAGTCTCAATTTATGAAGTTATGTAATTTAACTGTCAGCTCTAGGAAAGGCAGGAAAAAAACAAGTTAACAGATCAAAGTCATTTCAGAACTGGGATATCATGATTCCAAGAGATGTTTGACTATTGAAGTCTAAAGAATAAGTATGTGCAACTCTAATTATAGGAGATACATTTTCCTTTCTTTTTTTTTTTTTGTGTCATCATTGTCCTGATGGGAGTAGGAAGCCCGGCCTTGTTCCAGGAAAGCTGCTGCTGGATTTGAACCACCAAGTCTATGGGCTGCAGTCCCACACACAACCACTACACCACCAGGGCTCAGCTAGATATTTTCCTTTCTTTTATGTTCCAAGAACTTGAAATTCCTTTGTATGCTTGAACAATTACTCACATCCATTTTTCAGGGACAGCACTGTTCTTGGACAATTAAATGTCTTAAGTCGTTTATAGGAAATTTTCATCTATGTATGAATATTTGAATTATTGTGAAAATCCCATACAAAACAATTTAATAGGAAATTTTCATGTCATTATAGAAAATGTTTATTATATTTCAATTCTACTTTTCTACAAACATTGAAAATCTCCCATGGTTGTGTGTGTGTGTGTGTGTGTGTGTGTGTGTAGAGAAGGAAAGAGAAGGATATTGCTTTACTCAAGGAAATGGCTCACACAGTTGTTAAGGCTAACAAGTCCAAAGTTCATGGGTCAGGCATCAGGTTGGAGATTTCTTCTAACCCTGAAGTCTGCAGCGACTAACAAACCCCCAGTTGGCCAGTCAGATGACAGGCTCAGGGACTGCAAACAGGATGAGGCCCTTCCGGCCAGTGGTGAGATTGGAGCTGCTGGAGGGATGCAGAGAAGGTGGGATAGAGAGATGGAACCAACTGCAAGGATATGCGCATAGGCTCCTATTGGAAGGAAGGGCATCAAAGGAGTGGGTTGGGGGAGAGGTCGGGCAGTGTACGATATGATAGAATAATAATACTTTATAAAGTATTAAGGGTTGGTGGGGAGGGGAGAGCAGGGGAAGAGGGGAAGGGATGGAAAAGCCGATACCAGGGACTCAAGGGAAAAGGCAGATGACTGGAGAATGAAAACAGCAGCGGACATGTGAAAGTGCTTGGCACAGTTTGTTTATTTATATATTGTGAAAAACGATGTAAGAGCCCACAAAAAAGGATTTTTTATTAAAAAAACACAGCAAAACAAAAACAACTAAATTCTCTGTCATCAAGTCCATTTCAATGCATAACCTCCCCATAGCAACCCTCTAGGAGCAAGTAGAACTGCCCCTGGGGGCTTCTGCGCTTGCACCTCTTCGTTGGAGCAAATCATTATACTGTAGAAACCAAACAGATTGTAAAACAGTGATTCTATGAAAAATACTGTGTACCCTTTCCAGAATATGTTTTCTGATTAAATTAGTCAGATCTCTGACTCTGTGGGAGGGTGAGCATGGACAACAGCAGGTCGTAGATTAGATAGATGATGCTTGATGATGAATCGACAGTAAAATAATGATGAAGAGATTTTCTAGCTGTTACAAATACTAATCATTGATTTACATAATACTTGTTGTGGTTGTTAATCAGCTATCTTAGATCACACACAAAAATGTTTTAAATGACTCCTACATTTTAAGTTCCTAGCCAGTGAAATCATACTATCAATGTCTGTTCAATGAGATAACAGATTTATGATAGCAAATAATTCTATCTCCCATAAATGTATACATAAGTCCTCAGATTTGTATTACATAACAAACATTTTTAAAAAACCCTCTGTGCTCCAATTTATGCCTATTTCTTATTGGGATGGTTACTCCTGAGCTTGTTTGACCTTTTCTCCTTGGCACAGATCCTTCTGGAAGAGGCAAAAAGGTCAACTAATTTAGATTGCCCATGGGAGCCGACTCAGCATCTCTCTCCTGTGGTCATTTGCCTTCATTCCATTGGCTCTGGGCCACCCCTCCATAGTCAGTTAAAGCAGTGTGTCACAGAGACCCCTTCCTTTGATAACAGCCTCGGAAGCCTACAAATAAGACCTGGAGGCAGTAGCTTCATACAAAAGAAGACTTGAATTTTTTGACTTGTCTTCTAGAAATCAGCTGGAGGAAGTTTCCATTGTCTATAAAGAGACTGAAATGAAGTCAATTTAACTATTTTATTTTTCAAACAACCCCTCCCAACAGGAAGATAATTTATATATCAGAATATACAAGTCTATAGTGGATAACTGCAGCATGGTGCTAGGAGAAGGTCTCATATGTCTCATGTGAGGTCCCTAGTTTGTCCCCAGAAATGGAATTTTCCTTTAGAAGGTGCCTGTGTGAGTCTGAATAGACTAGAAAAGCAAATCCATTGACACTCACGTGTATAGGAAAGATCTTTATATACAAGAGCAATTTAACATTGAAAAAAAAAATCCCAGCCCCAGTCCAGGTCAAGTTCATAAGTCTGATGTTAGCCCATATATCTGATACCAAACCATAAAGTCCTCTTCAGACTTATAAAACACATGAAATGATGCCAAATGCAGGAAGATCACAGGCCAGCAGGTAGGAAGTCTTGTGTATCCAGTGGTAGAGTAAGCATCTCAGCCCTGGCAGGGGTCTAATGTGGTTCCTTCAGGTTCCAGGGCTACATCAGGGTAGATCCATGTGGCTTCTCCCCAGAAATATCTCACAGAGAGTCAGTTAGGAAAGAGAGAGAGAGAGAGATAGAGAGATAGATAGATAGATAGAGAGAGAGAGAGAGAGAGACTGACTTTCGTATCCCAGGAGGAATCCAGGAATTTCCAGAATCCTCAGTAGACCTGCCCCACACAGAGATCTCATTGACTGTGACCCAATTGACAGACTAGACACCATCCTATTCACTCTTAATACTCGTAGGTCCCATATTGACACCAGATTATGTAACTACCACAGTGCCCTACATAGGGTATAGACTTTGAAAAACAGAAGCACCTTGTAAGCAAGGTGTTATCGGAGTATCATTCATTAAGTGTAGGATCTTATGCATGGTTGTTTGTTGTTTTTCTTTTCACATTTGACGGCCTCTGTTCATCATCCATAGATGTCAGGTAGTGAGTGTTCTGAAAGCATTCACTTTCATTGTCTCTGCCCTGTCCATTCATTAAAAAAATTGTTAATGTATAGTGAAATTTCTCCCCCTCTCCCAATACCCTCCATCTCATCTATACTTAGCTCTTCTGCTGAAGAAATTGGCCTTTTGTCTATGTTTGGTTACTGATTAAGATCCATAATTTTTCAATGTTGAAAGTTAAGTAGAAATTCTAGGGTTTCTGTTTGCTTGTTTCAAATGCTAATACCTCATACCAACCAGCCCAAAGTAACCGAGTGCTCCGTTTTTCAGTGGACCCCATGTTGCTGCATGCTGCTTATGTCTTTGCAGCCACCTAGGTGTGTGTGGGGTTGCTGATGCAGGGTCACTGCAGCCCCCTGGACTCCAAGAAGCCTGGTTCTTTCTCCAAAGGGATTGGCATCTTGGTGGCCAAGAAAAAAATTGCTGTGGAGTTCTAGAGCAACTTCACAGCACAAATTGTACAACGTCTTTCTCAGGTGGTCTTGCCAACCACTTAGAAATACTAAGTATTTCTATATAAAAACTCCCTGCCACTGACTCACACTGACCCTGGAGGAGAGGGAGGGACTACCCCTGTGACTTTCCAAGACTGTACCTCTTTCTCAAGAGGCTACAGCCCAACATGCAATCACTGTGCAACTAGACTATATTCCTCTATTGTCGGTATAGAATAGTTTTATAGGTCTATGAGCAGTGTATCTAAATAGATATATGCATATATGTGTTTAAAAGTAGGAAATTAGGTAATAAATAGTTTTCTCTCTAAATGAATATTTAAAAAGAGATACAAGCCATGATTGAAGCTATAAAATGTTTTATGTCTTTGAATTCCAACCAATTCTTATCCCTTTGTTAATCCTAGTCCCTTTGTTTGTAGTTTCAATTGACAGTGAAATTGTTATTCACTTCTTCCAACCATGTCTAGATACTGTAATAGATTACTTGCATATATTTATTGTTAAAAGGTGAGTAGTATTAACTATTAGAGCCCTCTTGGTTTAATGATTATGAGTGGATTCTAAATTCAAGATCATCATTTTGAAAATAACCGTCACTTCGTGAGAAAGACAGGAAGGACTGTAGTCTCAGAAAGCCATAGGGGAAATTCTGCTCCGTCCCATACCTTGGCCAGGAGTCTGCAAGTCTTCAAGGGAGCGAGGATTTTGTTTGTTTGTTTTGGGTATTGACTGTTATCATGAAAATTTATGAAAATTGAGGCTCAAAGAGGGTAATTGCAGAGAACAATTATTCCAATAGAGATGATCTTTGCTCCAAACACTAGAAAATAATCAATGAACTGTGAAGGCAGAATTAAAAATGTGGCTAAGTTCAAAAACAAGAAAAACATATCTGGGACCAAGATCAGACCAAAATATCTGGCAGGTTACATCTGTTTTTATTGTTGTTTGTTATTTTTTTTCATAAATTTCTAGGTTAATGACATGAGCGAAAGGGAAGTTTATGGTGGGCATGAGACAGAACTTCAATTAGCAGCTAAAAGCAGGGTATGATTTATATATGCTTCGGAGATGGGATAAAAAGTAGCATAAATCATCAAGGGTGTTTGATGATCCCTGCCTGTGATTATAGCTTACGTGATTACACATATTTGGACTGAACTTTAGCAGAAGAAAAAACAGATACTGACTTTCATCCAGAAAATGACACTTATCCATCAATCAATGATGAGAACAGAAATGTTTACAGATAACCTACCTGGACCTGATATAAAAATTAGTGTTGGATTGAAGGGCAGAGTCCTATTGAGGAATGGAAACAAGCAGAAAAAACTAAAATCCTAGGCAGAAAGAAGTTGTGTAAAAAAGAGAGCAAATTAGGGCTGAGCCCCGGTGGCGTAGTGGTTGTACGCGGGACTGCGGCCCACTGGGACGGAGGTTCAATTCCAGCAGTGGGGCTGGGCCTCCTACTCCCACCACCAGAGACCAGTGATGCCCCCCCCACCCAAAAAAAAAAAAGAGAGCAAATTATTACTATCTACTAAAATGTATCTTTCTTCCAAACATTATTTAAAAATAGAATTAGTAACTTGCTTTCTGAAATAAAGCTATTACATAGCATTATGGATCAATACAACATCCTTTTCAAGGATAAAATGGCTCTCAAAATGAATCATAGAAAGCCTCTATTATACTTATGCTTTGTATTTTGAAAATTTATGACACACAATACTGAATTTTCAGATATTAGGACTTCTTGTATCATGTATACTAAAGAACATTCCTGGAAGTTTTATATCAAAGTACATTGGAGTAGATTTTAGAGTATTCAATGTCAACAAATTCCTTACGCATCAACTCTATAGAAACAGCAAAGACATGGCAGAATCATTTTTGGTGCTCTTAGTAACATCATATCTGGCCACAAGAGGGCAATCTATGAAAACAATTGCATCCACAGTACTCAAAGCTGCATTTTAAAGATGTCTACTCTTCATTTAACTCTCTTGTCCAAAATTTGCATTTACAGCTATGGTACAAAAAAATTACTATCCAAGTATTTGATCATTATGGCATAATTTGAGCAGTAATGATCACTACTAGGGTGTAAGGTAAGAGTAACTGACTGCCCTGATTAAAGTTATGTGTCAACTAGGCCATGATTTTCACTGGTGACGCCTGACTAGACTTTCTTTCTTGTAATAATGATTTCTGATGACAGTTGTAATAGACTTTTAAAGCTGTCCTAAAGCAGTATAACTCAAGTCTGTTTTGTTTAAGTCACCAATGAATGCTGGTGATTCTTGCTGACTCACTGAATGATAGCTGCTTTCTTGATGATCAAATTAAACAAACATGTCAAAATTAAACACACATGTTAAAGGATACTTTGTATATTGAGATCTTTCTTGCTAAATAAATGTAGGCCAATGACTAATTTGCTATCTCTTATGACTCACATTAATATAATTTTATCAAAACCTCCAATTTTATTGAATCAGAGATAAAAAAGGGGTATAGGATGTATTTTGACATAATGCTGTAAAAACCCCATGTGGTAAAGTTTGCCGAACACTTCTTGATATGATTGAACTCTTGGATTGTGTGATAGGTGAATAAAGTGCCAATAAAATGATTTAAAAAATCCAAACTTACTGTACGTAATATCCATCCCAACAATTTTCATAATAAAGCATTTAGCCTAAAATGTCGCTTCACCTTTATCCCTTTGGAAATACTGGTGCAGTCGAGTTTTCCAATTGACTTTCTGGAGCAGGTGTCCTTTATGATAGCATGAACTTCGTTCCTGCCAAGAACATACTGTTCAGGCCCCAATTCCAGGTTTATTCATTTCATGATTATTGTGGTACTTTGTCCATTCAATCAGATATTTTGCAGGGAGACTCAAACAGTTCAAAAGAGAAATTCTATTTCTAGCTCCACTGTATATTTATTGGTTGCATGCTTTGATTTTTCAAAATAATGACTTTTCTTATGTTAATAAAAATATAATAATAATTTTGTTTTAATATTGGATGAAGTATCACGGCATGTAATATGGACTTCAATTTGAAATATTCTAAGCTGAAATAGGCTAAATTGGTAGATAGAATACTTTTGGTGTACAGTAGACATAGCTTGAAAATAGCTTCTTTTATTGCTCTTGAAGGAATCTTTAAGGTAGCTTTGAAGCCCTTTTGGACTTTAAAATGTCTATTATCTACCATTTCTACTGCTCCTTTAATTATATAGGATATGCAAATAATATTTGCAGAATTGACCTATGAATAAAAACAAAATAAAAGTGACAAATACTAGCTTTATATTTTGTATGGAAACTGTTACTTGGATTCTTCCCTGTAACTGTTTTTACACGTGTGCATGTATGTAGGCCATAGTATCCATTATACTGAATATCCTGGCCTCCATTTATGTGTCACTATGCTGAATTCTACCCTGCAGCCTGCACTCTCTCTGTATGTGGTCACTCATCTGAATCTACCTTGTAATGCTGTTCACCAAGTTGGACAGAACAACTGCCTCACTGGGACTCCTTCAGTTACTTACAGGTTACTGTTATAGGACAGAGGAGAACCAAAGGGTTTTTGAGGCAGCTTTCTTCTGGGAACACTGGTTTTCTTTCTCCTGCTGCAGTAAATGACTGTGTCTAGCCTCCTTTGACTTATCTATTGCCATGAGGCAGAGACTACGCATGCCTCCACCCCCCCACATCATTGCACTGGTTGGAGTTGGAAGCCCAGTCTTGCTTCTGGAGAGCTGCTGCTGGATTTGAACCGTCAACCCTGTGGGCTGCAGTCCTGCACACAACTCAGGATGCACAGAATTCAGACAAGCCTCAGGATTCAAGATGTTTACCAGGGGAGTGAACAGGTCACCCTTGGAATTAGAAAACATTCAGAGTAGTCATTGGAGCACAGCAACCCCTCTTCTCTGCCTGGTCTCTCTGCAGTCTGCAACCTCTCAGGCAAGTACTCCCTGGGTGTTTGCCCCCTGCTGCCCTGCCTCGTCCTCAGCGCAGCGCCTCCTGCTCCCTCCAGAATGCCACCCTCTCTGGTGCCTCTGGTTTTGGCCTTTACCAGTCAGATGGATCTAGGATGTTCTCCTTGGGTATTCCTGGACTTTCAATCACTGGTTCTGCTTCAAAGGCGGCTCCTTCTTTGCTGATGGGACTAACAAAAATTGAGCAATCCCCTATGCAAATGAGGGTTTTCACACAATCCTTATTTGCATAGCCCCACTCAATCAAGTACATATGGTCCATGGATTAAACTTTGGATGGTAAACAAATGGTCAGCAGTTCAAAGCCACCAGCTGCTCTTTCGGAGGAAGATGAGGCTTTCTATTCCTGTAAAGAGTTACAGTCTCGGAGCTCTAGCCTGCCCTGCAGGGACATCAGGAGTCAGATTGGACTCATTGGCAATGAATAGTTTGAGAGTTTTGTTTGGCGGTGGAATCTTAAGCACTGCCATCATACCAGAAGTCAGTGCCACTCACCAAATTCCACTTTAACCTCATGCTGTGCACACATACTGGCAGTTTTGTGGTCCGCTTTTGAACTGCCCCTCACCGGTATTCCACCTTATTCAAGCACCAGGTGTCATTTAGCTCTTGATGTTTTAACTATGCTGGCCATGTGTGGTGTGCCAAATTTCCAAAGCTCTTTTGGACCTTCCTATACAGGCTGTTTTATTTACATTTTTCAGCTGATTTACAATAAGTGGCCAGGGAAGGTCATATCCTGCTGCCACCGTGCAGCCTGAGGCCAGCTCTGAGTTTTCACACACAGCCTTCAGCACCCCTGATGACCTCGCTTTCTTGGAGTGTTGTCCAAAGGCAATTTGAATGTCAGTAGTTGTTTCAAGTATATTTGAAATGAAGTATGATCTTTCTGGCTTGATTTCCTTGCTTAAGGATATAAGTCTGGGCTTTGAATTCACAGCTCCTTCTAAGGGCTTGGAGGCCCTGTTCAAGTTGTACATACTCGTTATTCTTAGAAAAATTAAAATCAAAATTGTATGTATTGTGCGTTTTTATTTTCATGGTACTGGTGATGTTTTCTTATGCTGTCATACAATTCTAGATAAAAAGTCCCTTTTGAGCGCTGTTCCTCTACGGTTGGGGTGACCCATGCAAGAGTAAGCTGAGTAGTTGATAGAAGCAACAAGATAGCATTCTTGCACTTGCCGTAGTGCTTTAACACGCCACTCCTATGAAATGGATCCAACTATTCACCTTAGTTAGCCCTTCCACTTACTAGCTCTTTCTATATTTCAGTTACATCACAGGTGACTTTTCCTTTCACTCTGCAAAATGTTCACTTTTTATTCTCTCATTTTACAATATTTCCCTTATGTTTAAATTCATATTTCCCACAAATAATTTGAAGCCTGCTCCTATGTGTGCAGATATGTTTATATAGAGAGTGGGAGAATGGTAAGGGTTTTTATTCTACTAAGTATGTATTTCAGAAAGTTCACACAAGTCCATTTTTATAATCCTTATTTCCACAGACTTTTAAAAGCCTCCTTAATGTGTGTGTCGCTGTACCTAAATGAAACCACTGTTTTCCATTTCAACTTGTACAAGCATGATGGGACCAAGTAGAATGATCTCACCCGGTTTCTAACAATCTTTAAAAAGAGAGAGGATCGTGTCTTTCTCTTTGAAATGAATGTTAGATTTGACTTGCCACTTTCTCTGTTCACAACTGAACATTAAATCCCTATTCCTCCAGAGCTATTTATACACATCTATTAACTTTTAAAAGTATATATAATATTACCTTTTGCAATTAATATTATGAGAGCATATATATCTTGTCTTAATTCAGGTGGGATCTATGTTAAACTTTGTTGGATTAATATTTAGAGCATTTTTCAAAGCCATGATTATTAAGAAGTAGGTATAAAATTATGATTCAGGGCAATTCTCTAGCAACATACAAATTATAGGTTTTCTTTGGTTCCAAAATTAGCATATTAGAATGTAAGTAATGAGGGACATATAAATGACGAGGCATGCGCCTGCCATGCACGTTTCTGGATTGACGTTCTGGTATGTGGCAGTAAACAGCAAACACCTAGGGTGTTTTTCCAGCCACCCCGAAACTCCTGAGCCAGTATGACAAACGGACAGGTGAGTGGTGGTCAAAGCGAAGATAAACTATAAAACATGATGCCTTCAGCTAGCAATAATAATGCCCATTGTTTTTTAATAGTGTCTTCTTTTTTCTAACTTTGGACTTAATTGCTTTTCAATGTTAGTATAAGAAGTTTCTACTTGCAAAAAGAGTTGCAGTCGTGGGAACCCACAGGGACAGTGATGGCCTGCCCAGCAAGGTTACTGTAAGTCGGAGTCGGCTTCATGGCAATACATTCTTTTAAGTTTTATAGGTTATTTTAGAAGAGCCCTGTTCGCATCGAGGCTTCTCAATGGGCCGCTAGCCACAGGTCAGCAGTTTGAAAGCACCAGCTTCTCTGTGAGAGGAAGTACAAGCCTGCCCTTCTCCACACCTGTAAGTAGATGCAGTCTCAGAAATGAAGAGGCAATTCTACCTTGTCTGACAAGGTCCCTGTGAATCAGGAGGGACGGCACAGCAGTGAGCTTAGTTTGTTTGTTTACCTTCGTTACGCGTAGATGCACCAGCACGTCATGATCTTAGATCTCCCTGCATTGCTCTTATCCTTTTATATAAACATTTGGCATCTTTATAACTATTAGCATAAAGTGCTTTATTTCCCCCATAGGCTTACACGTGTACAGAATAATTTTCCTTGTTGTCATCAAATGTGCAGTCTCCATTAATAGGTAACTAAATCAAAATATTGATTTACCTGTCACATCTTATAATTCCATATCTGACTGTTTTATATGAATAAGACATCATCCTTACTCCTTAAGAAAATTGACAGCTATTTGAGAGCAAATTTTATACTAATACTGAGAATGTAATGAACGTTATCATAAATCTTCTTACTGAGGCATAGACAGAAGAGTCTGAGAACCTGGGAGAAAGTACCCTACAGTGGCTGCAGTCCTCAATAGAAGAATTAATATTATTGTAGGGACATTTATTTTGATGCTCAATTATAATTCTAGCATAGTAACCACACATGGATTGATTGTAGCTGTGAGAAAATGGCTTACTTAAAATTCTAGGTTTCGCTTCTCTCTTTTTTCACCAAATGAACACACATGTAAACAATCCTTTTAAGAATTCAGAACTGATGTTCTGTCTCCTACAGCACTCTATACTTTGATTTAATCTGGTCCCTATAGGACTAACTTTTCTTTTCAGCGAGGCAATGGCCACACAGAACTCATAGTCAGTGCTCATTAGTATGGGGTTTATGATCATGATAGAGTTGTTCAGTCAGAACAAATTACAAAGTTCTTTTAGGGTTCCTAGAAAGTGCCCAGAGGACACATTAGTCCACTGGTAGCCTCTATTTGAAGGCATTTGGCTCCAGAGGTCAGCAAGCCCTCCTTAAGTGCCTAAATTCATTCCACATCATAGGCTGCCCGCCTCCTCCCTCAAAGCACTCCGCTTTCTTTGTTCTCTGGGCCACGAAGAGCACTGCTCCATCTGTCTTTTGCTCTCACTCCTGGTTATGCTGCTGTTGCTCCTCTGTCACTCCTCTGGTGTCAAAACTAATTCCTGGATCACAGTGTTGGAAACCGGGGTCTCCTTGATGGACCCCAATCCTGGCACTTTAACCTCTGGCTTCTGAGGGGCCACATTTGATAGCCAGCAGGCTGCCATTCCTCATAAAGCCTGTTAACAAACATTCCTATCTGAAAACCCCCAAAGAATCACACTCAGAAGACACCATGAGATCCAAAACATGTAGGATCACCAAGGGTGCTGACAGTAATTCAGAGTTTGGAGAGTTTGGTATGATAATGTTCCAGGATGTGATGACATGACTACATTTACATAAAGCAGTCTGTGTTAGAGTTCAGACTATACATGCTGTGTTTTGTATGCACTGTGTTACATATGTGATAACACAGTGTGTACACAATGCAGCATATATATTATGAGTCTTCATATAGGCTTCTCTATGTAAGCATAGTCAACATTGGGTCCTCCTAGGAATTGATAAGAAAATTAAAAAATATATATGGCAGACTAAGTACTGAAAATAGACACACTGTATACTCAAGATCAGAGATATACTGGTGCTTGTATTCAACAATGCTTGGGCAGAGCAAGGGGGCGTGACCAAGCACGGGTAAGGTTGTAAAAGCTTATGACTTGATCTGGACTCAATTGGATGGTTTTCTCAACGCTCCCATTGCTCTTGTATATAATATATATATATATACATATATATCCATGATTTTGTTTTTTTAATCTACCCAGTCTAACACAGGGTTTTTTTTTAGTATAAAAAATGTGCTGGAAAAAATTCGACTTATACACAGCTATATAATACACACATACACACACATGCACGCACGTGCACACGTGTGTGTGTTTCTCACCTTAGAGACATTTTTATGTTAGAGAACATTATTCATCACTTCCCTGGAACATAAGGTAATTCTATTGCTAGTATAATTAATTTAGCCAATGGTATAGAACTTAAAAAACAGTGAGTAAGGGTAATTATACAAGTATAGACGGGCTGTGAGCTACAATACATGTATTGTTGATTTGTACAGAATAAAGTGTTACTTAACTTGATGCAAACTACACAGACAATAGGGGTTGGTGGTGAGACCAAACTTTCAATAGTTTCCTTGACAGTGATAGAACCACACCCACTAGATTGAGCTCTATCCTAACAAAGCAAAGAACATTTTAAACAGAAGTATGTGGTAGTCTGTAAGTTTTTAAGTTTTGTCTTCCATGGATCCACAATCAATGCTCATGTAAATGGAAGTAAAGAAATGAAAGAACCTATTGCATTTGGTAAATGTGCTCCTGAAAGGGGGAACCAATTTCAGGGATATACATATAACCTCTTTTCTGGGGTACAGACAACAGGGAAGTGAGTGAATGGACACATTGGACATTGTTATGTTATGAAAAATTAATAACAATTTGTAAATTATTAATGGTTCATGAAGGAGGGGATGTGGGGATGGAGGGGAAACATGGGGAGCTGGTACTGGGGCCCAGAGTGGAGGGAGGATGTTTTGAAAGTGGTGACAACAACAAGTATTCAAATGTGGTCTGCATACAATTGCTGTATGTATTGAGCATGATGGGAGTTGTTTGAGCCCCCAATAAAATGATTTATTAAAAAAAGGAGAGGGAAAGAGGAGCTTATACCAATGGCTAAAGTAGAAAATTTTGGAAATGAAGATGGCAACATGTGTACAAATATGCTTGATACAAATGATGTATGGAATATTATAAGATCTGTAGGAACCCCCAATAAAATTATTGGAAGAAAAACTCTGTAAAGCATTGAAAAGCAAAGACATTAATTTGAGGAACTTCTCTTGACCCAAACAACGGTATTTTCACTTGACTCATGTGCATCTAACAACTGAACATTGAATGAAGAGGAATGGATGTATTTGACGTATGAGGTGGTGGAGTATTTTGAAAGTACCATGGACGGCCAAAAGAATGACCAAACCTGTCTTAGAACAGCCAGAATGCTACTTATATTCAAGGAGAGTGAGACTTCATCTCATATCCTCTGTGCATTGTGTCTGGCAGTGTCGAGGAGCAGCTGAACCAAGGAAGGCCCTCCAAGATGGAATGACACACTTGCTGCAAGCAGGGGCTCAAGCAGAACAACACTTGTGAGGAGGGTGCAGGACCCCGGGCTGTTTGGTTATGTTGTGTACCAGGTTGCTATTGTAATGGGCTCTTCTAGCTCTAGCGACAACAGCAACAACAGCATCCCAGCTGGTGTTCCCTGGATATTTAGCAACAAGCAAAACAGGACAAAATGTGTTGCTTTTATTCCCTATAAGCTTATTGTGCATCTAATTTATAAAGGAAATGGTGCAGAGATTTATATAGAGCAGCTGTATATTTTTGTTATTTTCTAAGATGTATAATTTTAGTAACTGTATCCACAACTTTAGAATCCATTCTATAGATAACTGCATATGCAATCTAAAAATAGGATGTTGTAGGAGTTCTATATTGTAAATGCAAACTGTTGTTGCTACTCTGACATTTTTGTAAGATAATTTAACTGCTAGCCTTTGTAAACTGGCAATAAATCTTTCAGCCTTGAGACAGAAAAATTAATGTCTCACTGCAAGGTAGTAGATGGATGAGATTAATGACACATTATGTTAGGTCACTATAAAATCACCTGACATACACATCAT